>PVKH010036957.1:0-11711 GCA_004027955.1 Chaetophractus vellerosus | reverse complement strand
GTTCCTAAGAAAAATTCCAAAAAACAATCCTCTCACAATAGTGACTCCCCAGCATAACCATAAAATGTGGACTGGAAAATGACATTTTTGGGGGGGCCAAAGCGCTATTAAAGGTCCAATCTTCCCTCATAAATTAAGGGAAAGGACATCAAATTGTTCTCCACAGATTCTTCCCAGGACTACAGACTTCTCTGAGAGCAGAGAGATGAGCAGAAGCTGTGATGAAAGCAGGCAGGTTGTCAAAGAGAAGCCGGAACGGAGCAGGAGTTCTCAGGGGGTGGCACCTTCTCCCTGGCGGGCGCTTTGTAAGGCTCAGAGACATCTGGGGTTGCGGCCTGGCTGGGAAACAGCACTCGCATTTAGTGGGTAGGCCGCAGGGATAATGGACAGCTTACGGCCTATGGGACAGTGTCCTGCTCCCTGCACAAGTTTCAAAATTTCCAGACATTTATGTTGCTAAAAAACCTTTTAAAAATCATCTGAACAGAGAAAATTCCATTTTACAGAGAAATACAGCATATAGGCTTGGCTTAACTGTATGCTAAATTTCCCAGGAATGCAGCCATCATTGAAGTGGAAGGATGATTTTAGTTTGCTTACTTTGGAACTTTATCAACAATTGTTCCATTATTCCTGAAAATTGCATCATGGTGACACCCCACCAGAGTATTTGAGTCTCTACCTTGCACATCAGGGTAATTCCACACACGTCAGCGTTTTGCGGGTTCTTACATCTTCTAGGGTACTTTTGTCTGAGCAATAAATAGGTAAAGCAATAAATAGGTAAGCTTACAGTTAGGGAATTATACTGATTTTCTGAAACCATGTATAGATGGCTTTTCCTGATATGAAACCCCCAGTTCAGGACAGAAAAAGGATACCGAAAAATATTTGTTATGAACGAGAGAGCCACTGATCTGAAGAGCGTCCTGACATTGAGCTTAGGTGGCTGCCTGGCCCAGCTCTTCTGAAAACTCCCTGAAAATGGACCTTTCTATACGTGCTCACAGATTTGGGTTTGCCGAGCAGACAGAGCTGATGTCCCGGCGCTCCCGTCTCTGAGCAGTGGGATGGGGGAGACTCCAGATGGAATCCAGCCTCCGCTCCTTCTAAGACGTCAGCACCCTCACACCCAAGCACCACAATGAAGATGGAATTACAGTAAACAGCCTTCTGCAGATCTCTCTTTATTCGGGTCACCCCCATGTTTTCAATCCTTAGATGGTGAAAGGAGCGGTGTCAAAGCCTGGAACTCAGTGCCCAGCTTTCCGGCAGATTCCGCGTGTGATCAGCAGCAAATCATCTACTCTCTGTGTCACCAACTTTATACAGCTGTAAATTAGGGTCGGATTTGTTTGTTACCTCCCAACACAGTTTCAGTATAATCTTCCAGAAAGATGAAGGATTAGAGAGGCAGAGGGACCACTTCTCTCCGAGAAGAAAACAGCTAGAGACTGCTAAAGGGCTGCTTGGGGCTCAGGACACCGGGGGAAGGTGGGACACCACCCAGAAGAGGGCGGAGGGAAGGAAAGGGGTCTCAGCTGGCTGGAAAATCCCATGAGAAGAGCTGCAGAAGCAGCAGTGGGAGCCCTTCCCCCCAGCTACACACCAAACAGCGGGCCCTGGACGCAGGGGGCTGCTTCCCTAAGAAAGGGAAAGGGAGGGACACAGCCTACAGCAAGTTCCAATTTGGCCACAAGTGTGGTCTGCTGCATTGGTGGGGTCACACAGTTCAGGGCTGGGTTGGGTCCGGACAGTGCTTGCTCTGAGACCCCTCAGGCAGCTAAAGATAATTTGCCTTCTCAAACACTCTCCCTGCAGTCCCCTGCTGAGGAGGTGTGTGTGTGGGGGGGGCTGGCCAAGGATGGAGAACTGCCTCAGAGAAAGTTTGTTTGTGAGGCTTGGCCAGCCCTGAGGACTTTGCTTCTGCACCACCCACCTGCCTAAGGAGTTACACAGAAAGCGCCGCCCACCCTGCCGAGGTCTGAGCTGAGCGGTCTGCCCAAGAGCACCATCTGCTGGCCAGACCAGAAAAATGCTTGAAAAAGGAAAAAGTCAAGAGCAGTGGTAGCACACAGCTATTTAACAGTAAATCCCTAGGCAAGAGAGAAAAACTGAACATCAGAGTAAACTCAGGATCCGATAAGATGCCTGGACCTCAGAAAAAATTACAAGCCATACAAAGAATGAGGAAGATGTGACTCAAGCAAAGGAACAAATCAAAGCTCCAGATGAGACATAGGACTTGAAACAGCCACTCAATAAGGTTCATAGAAATCACTTAAATCGGGGCCAGCTCGATAGCCCAGTGGATAGGGCGCCGGCATACCACATGGGAGGCCCCGGGTTCGATTCCCGGGGACCTCTCCTAGCGGGCAGACTGCCTTGAGAATGGCAAGCCGCCATGGGCGCACCGGAGCCGCCGTGGGCAGGGCAAGAAGCTGCCATGGACATGGCAAGAGCCGCCATGGGCAGGGCAGGTCGCCCGCGGATGGAGCGCAGCCAGCCACCCGCGAACTGAAGCAAGCGCCGGCCGTGAACAGACGCAGAGACGGCCCACAAGCGGGGAAAGCCGCGCCTGCGCAGTGACCACTCTCGGCGTGTCGCCGCAGCGGGGGGAAGGGGAGATATGTAATAAAATAAATAAATCTTAAAAAAAAAAAAAAAGAAATCACTTAAATCAAATCATGGAGTTGAAGGACAACATGGCTAAAGAAATAAAAGACATTAAGAAGACACTGATTGAACACACACAAAAAAGTTGAAATCATAGAAAAAAAATACGTTCAACATCGCTGGCCATTAGGGAAATGTAAATCAAAACTACAATGAGATATCTTTTCACACCTACTAGAATGGACACTATTATCAAAAGGTTGGAGAGTCTGTGGAGAGATAGGAATGCTTATTCTCTGCTAGTGGGAATGTAGAATGGCACAGCCACTGTGGAAATCTCTGGCATTTCCTAAGGAAGTTGGATACAGATGTACCATGTGACCTCACAATACCTCTGCTAGGTACATGCCCCGAAGAACTGAGAGCAGGGACACGAACTGACATCTGCACGCCGGTGTTCAGAGCAACATTATTCACAAGTGCCAAAGAACCCAGGTGTCCACCAACTGACGAATGGATAAACAAACCGCGGTGTATACACAAGAGAGAATATTATTCGGCTGTAAGAAGAAATGAAGTCGTGAAGCATATGACAACGTGGATGAACCTGGAGGACATTATGCTGAGTGAAGCAAGCCAGGCACAAATCTTGTATGACATCATTATTATGAACGAAATATAATGAGCAAACGAATGGAGTTAATAGCTAGAATATAAGTCAACAGAGCAAAGAATGTGGTGAGAGAATGGAAAGCTGAGGTTCAATCTGTGCAGAATTGGTAAAAAGTTGTTTGTAAGTGTTTGGAAAGGAATAGAAATGGTGAAAGAACATCACAGGATTCGTAATTAGCAGCACTAACATACAGGTATAAACAGTGGTTTGGTCTTTTGTTGTTTTTCTTTTCTTTTCTTTTTGGAGTAATTGGAATGCACAATATGGATTGAAGTGATGAATGCACAACTCGGTGATTACGCCAAATGCCACTGATTGTACTTTAGATAAATTATATGGTTTATGAAAAAAAAAAAAAAAACAGTGTCGGTTTGGGGAAAAATACACCAAATGTAAGGTAAGGACTATAGCTAGTAGTAATACTGGAACGATGCTCTTTCATAATGTGTTACAAATGTTTCAGAACCATGCAAGGTATTTGTGGGGGGTGATGTGTGGGAGCCTGTATGATGTTATGCATGTTTGTTTTATAAGTTCACAACTTTTAGTATTTTCTTATTGTTTATGTATGTTCATGTATGAATGATATTCTTCAATAAATTGTTTTAAAATGAAAAAATATTATGAGCTACCTAATTGTTTTGAATTCATTTACATACACGGCAAAGTAAATTTTACACAATATATAATGTTTGATGATAACCTGTACAAAATGAACACTATCTGGGACTCTAAAGTCTTTTTTCTTTTCTTGTATAATACACACAAAGAAATAAAGGTGCTAATGAAATTAGAATTGGCTTATCTAACCAAGTGTGTAACCCAGATACACTAGAAATCCTCCAGTTTCTTGCTGAGGACTTGAGGTACCTTGAGATGATCAAATGACAGTTGTGCAGTTTGGTCCAATCTGATCTTAAGGCAACGTCTCGGGTTGGATTAGGTTAGTGTCTGTAGAAGGAACCGGAAAGTAACTTTCCAACATTAGCTACATGTTGAGAAGAATTCAGGGTATAATACTCTGGACACCCAAGAAGAAGAAGGAAGTAAAGTAAAAATGAAGCAGTACAGAGGTATTTTGGTGTCCTCTCCTCTCCTTTGGATTTGAATTAGCAATGCCAACTGCAAAAATTAACAATGTTTTATGAGCACTGTAAAGGGACATTAATCCTTTTGCTGAGTAGCAAAAAACTAAGAACTTTCTTTCCAAATGCTTTTAAACTTTTTCTTTTTAATCAGAAGAGAACATTGTTAATCAATTGCAATCCTTGCTTCCTTGGGTCCAGAGCATTTATTTCTTAGTTATTTGCTATAAATTTTAATGGAAACATAATTTTTGGTACTTTCAAAATCCAGGATTTTACTTAAAATTTGCTTTTTATAGTGTTTTGAGTAAACAGATAATACAGACACTTAGATATGGATGTGCTCGTTAGATTGTATGTGTTTGGCAATTCTAGGGATAAAAAGCTTTAATTTGTGAGAGGGAAAACTATGTTTTACAAGAACACTACCCTCTAATATTTCAAAAGTTCTTCAGAAAATTCATCCCTCAAAACTTTCATTCTGTAATATGATGCTATATCTGCATGTATCAGTTTGTCCAAAAACAGTATCTATTTTGGAAAGGGCTACCTCGGTTTCTAAACCATTTGCTAATTATCTGAAATCAACTTCTTAAGATGATTACGAAAGCATTAAAGTCAATGGAACATAAAGGTCCATAATATGATGTGCCTAAATTTACCTTTTAAGAGATGGAATGTTCAGAATAGACCTTGAATCCACTGGAAAGAAATGGGATATAAAATCTGGTTCCAATAAATCCAAATCACTGATCCTGGAACCTAAAATAAACCTCTCCGGGATTGTTGGGCATCTTCTGATAATACTCTTTGGCCTAACTTTATTTTGCTCATTTATTTCATTCTATCAGAGCAACTGTATCCATTGTTAGTTTTGAAATCTGTTTGCCAGTTCACTAGTTTTATGCACACCCAATTCCAAGCTAATCCGACACTACATCATTAAGGAAATGCAAAGCAACCTTGGTCATCTGTTGGAAGACCTTTAGCCTTTTATTCCACACGCATTCCTCGCCCACGGAGAAGCGGTCCCAATGAGCAGCTGCAGCGGGTACAGAGAGGGCATGGGAGAGGAATACTGGGGTTTAAAACCGCTCTTAGCGGAATCTAAAATGGCGACTAATGCTGACCGTAGTGGGGTTTTCTTAAATCAGACAACAGCCCCACAGAGACTCCAAAACTGATTTTGAAAAGAAAAAGATACGGTCAAAGGAGGAGGAAGATGTATATGCTTTAACTTTCTCAAAAGAAGGTCTTTTGGATTCCAAACCACTAATGCACAGTGGATGTGCCACATTTCTTAGGACAACTGGACAGCACCACACAAACACTGAAAAGTGATAAACGTACAGGGAAGTTCATGGCCTCTTTACTCAGCTCCTCCCAGGGCTAACATCTCATGGAACCAGGGTACGTCAAGCCGGGAAGCTGAGATTGGTGCACTCCGTACAGGACATTCCGATTTCAACAGTTACACGTGCACTCATTTGAAAGTGTGTGTGAGGGAGTGTGTAGCTCTAGGCAATGTGCATTAGCTCCATGCAATTTTTTTTTTGATGTACCAGAGTTGGGGATTGAACCCAGGACCTTCTTTGTGGGAAGCAGGTGCTCAACCACCGAGCCACATCAGCTCCCCTGAATTGGTTTTTTCGCGTTTGCTTGTTTATTTTGAGGAGGCACTGGGAACCGGGGCCTCATATGTGGGAAGCAGGCGCTCAACTGCTTGAGCCACTTCCACCCCCCACTCTATGCAATTTTTTCACTTATTAGCTTCGTGTAACCACCACAGTCAAGACACTTAATTACACCATCATGACAAGTCTCCCTCAGGCCGCCCTTTTAAAATCACACTCTCCTTCCCCCTTCCCCTACCCTCACCCCTGGCAACCACCAATCTATTCTCCATCTCTATCAATGTGTTATCTTGTGACTGTTCCATAAGTGGAATCATGCAAAACGCATCCTTCTGAGGCTGGCGTTTCTCTTTGGCCATAATTTCCGCGAGCCTCAGCCGAGTGCGATTGCACGTCAGTGGTTCGCTCCTTTTCTTCCTATTAGTCCACAGTCCGGATGTACCACAGTCTGTTTAGCCATTCACCCACTAAAGGACATGTGAGCAGTTTCCAGTTTGGGGCTTTACAAAGAAAGTTGCTATGAACATTTGTGTACAAGATCTTAACTCTCTGGAATGTATGCCGAGTATAAGCACTGGGCCAGATGGCAAGGTCCATTTTTGGTTTAAAAGGAAATGCCTAGCTATTTTCCAGGGTGGCTGTGTGACTTCACATTTCTAAAGTAACACGGGAGTGATTTAGCGTCTCCATATCTGGTGTTGTCACTATTCTTTATTTTAATCATTCCACTAGGTCTGCAGTGATACCTCATTGTGGTTTTAATTTGTTTCCCTGGCAGCTGATGATGTTGACCATCTTTTCTTGAGTTTGATTTGGGCTTTTTTGTTTTGCCATCTGTACATCCTTTCTGGTGAGTTGGCTGGGCACATCTTTTGCCCATTTTCTAAATTGATTTTTTTTTTTTTTTTAGTGCTGAGGTTTGAGAGCTCTTTATATGTTCTAGATTCAAGTCCTTTGTCAGCTATGGAATTTGCAAATATTTTCTCTCAGTCTGCAAAGTGCCTTTTCATTCTCCTGCCAGGATCTTTCTCAGAGCAAAACTTTCTAATTTTGATGAGGTCCAACTTATAAATTTTTCCCTTCTAAGGATTGTGCTTTGGGTGTCAAATCTAAGAACTCTGCCTAGTCCCAGGTCCTGAAGAATTTCGCCTATGTTTTTTTTTTCTAGAATTTTTAGAGTTTTTTGTTTTACACTTAAGTTCATGATCCATTTTTGAGTTGATTCTTGCATAAAGCATGAGGTTTAGGTTGAAGTTCATTTGTTTGTCTGTGGATGTCCAGTTCATTCAAAAGGCTATCCACCCTCCCTTGAATTGCTCCAGCTCCTTTGTGGAAAATTGAGCAAACAGGCGTGGCTCTAGTTCTGTGTGTCCATCCCGCCCCACATCACAATGCCTCCTGACTGTCATTAGGTAGCAGCTTTAGCACCAGGAGGAGGGGTTCCTCCTCCTTTCTTCCTCTCTCTCAAAATTGTTTTTAGTAATGCTGGGGCCTCTTTCCTTTCATGTGAACTTTAGAACAAGCTCATCTATTCCTACAAAATACTGTGCTGAGATGTGGATGGGAATTGCATTAAGCCTAGAACCAATTTCAGGAGGATCAACCTCTTTCCTCTGCTGAGACTTCCCACCACGAGCACGATACGTCCCTCCAGGGGTTTAGCTAGGTCACCGTTGGTTTCTTTCATCAGCATTTTATAATTTTTAGCATACAAATCCTAGACATGTTTTGCTGGATTTAAACAGACAGACCTTGGAGATATTGCAGGTTCGGTTCCAGACCACTGCAAAAAAGCAAATATCGCAACAAAGCAAGTCACAAGAATTGTCTGGGTTCCCAGTGCGTATAAAAGTTATGTTTATACCATACTGTAGACAATTAAGTGTGCAATAGCATTATGTTCAAAAACAAAAACAAAAAACAATGTCTATACCTTAATTAAAATGTGACACGAAGATAGGAACTGAGCACGTGCTGTTAGAAAAAATGGTGCTGACAGACTTTGCTAGATGCAGGGTTGCCATAAAGCTTTGATTTGTAAAAAATGCACTATCTGAAAAACACGATAAAGTGAAGCGCAACAAAACGAGGCGTGCCTGTACCTAATTATTTCACTTTCGTTGGAGCAATAGTAGATGGTGTTGTATTCAGAGAAATACAACTGATTTTTGCGTGTTGAATTATTTTTAAATGGATATTCTAATTTTAGATTTTTCCAACAATTTGGGCATTTGTCACTTCCCATGGATAATGCAGCAATCAAACAGAATTGACTTGAGACTGAATATCACATACTTTTTGTTCTTTTCATCATCAAAAAAATCAATGTTTAGAATTACAACCTCATCATCAGATGCTTAAAGAGCCCATGCAGTAAACATTGTTGTCTTATGAGGAATTAAAACGGAATTCCTTTCCCGAGAGTTAATGACTCTAAATGGACACCAGCCTGGCTAAGCATGTGAAGGACCCACAGGGAAACCCCTCCAAGCTGAGAGAGAAACTGCCAAAAGGAACAGAAATGAACCCGTCTCACGCTGTTGTTTGTTGGCCTCAGTTTCCTTTTATGCAAAGCAGATGGACAAAATACCTTCCTCCTCAACACTTAAGTAACTGGCCAAAATGTGACCATTTTTTTTTGTTTTGTTTTGTTTTTTAAAGATTTATTTTTTTTATTACATATCTCCCCTTCCCCCCCGTTGCGGCGACGCGCCGAGACTTGGTCACTGCGCAGGCGCGGCTTTCCCCGCTTGTGGGTGGCTTCTGCTTCTATTCACGGCCGGCTCTTGCTTCAGGTCGCAGGTGGCTGGCTGCGTTCCGGGCGACCTGCCCTGCCCGTGGCGGCTTTTGCCCTGTCCGTGGCAGCTTTTTGCCCTGCCCACGGCGGCTCTGGCCCACCCATGGCGGCTTGCCATTCTCAAGGCGGTCTGCCCGCTAGGAGAGGTCCCTGGGAACCGAACCCAGGGCCTCCCATGTGGTTTCCCAGCGAGCTCTTTATCCACTGAGCTATCTAGCCAGGCCCTTTTTTTTTTTGTATTTAAAATGAAAGAGTTTGCTGAGAGAGGAATATTTTATACACAGAAATATTTTAAGGAGTTTAAGCATTTTAAAAACAAAACAACATTCTGTGGTCCATCTGCAGCCTTTTCTGATTAGCGTAAAGATAATCCATGCATCCCCATACAAGCCCCGTGAGGTTCCACGATACCTGGACAGTGGAAACAGAGCTTCTGCAGGAAGATCTTTTAACAATCGCGTGATAAGTACAGCGGGCTCGAGCCCACGCTAAGTGCTGAGTAACAAATGATATTTCTCTGTCCCTGCCCGAAAGGAGCCCACAGGCTGATGCCAAGAGGCCCACTGAGAGTTACCATTTAAATTATTCCAGGTAAAACCAACCTATGATCGTCCCAATCACCACTTCTCACTTCAAATCTCGATTCTAATAGCATCTGGCCCCTTTATAAAGGAAACATCTCATAATCCGCTAAATGTTACCAAGGACCAGATCTACAGTTGCTCTGCAATATAATTCCATGTTAATTCCAGACTGATACAGATTTTTCTTTGAGAGAAAAAGCACACACCTGCACCAACCACATATAAGAGAAAACATGCAAAATACATCATGAACTCCAAGCTTTCCCTGGAACTAACTTATAAGACCACCTGGATACAAGAGATGTGTGAGGCAAGTTGGCCATTTGGAACAGCCAGGCAGTGAAAATGCGTCCCGTGCAGTATACTGTTCACGACACACGAAAGCGCCTTCAGAAACATTTTAGACATTGTTTCATTTTCTTAGTGTAAACCCTGCTAAATAAGTTAACCACCCTTTACTTTAGGGAGTCCAACTTTTTCTAAGACTCCAACACTTTCCCAAAATTCAACACAAGAGAAATGCAGAGACGTTCAAAGGGAAACTTCAGGTATGCCATGTTCCAAAGATAATTACTACCTTCGGGATGCCAGGGCTTTTTCCATTCACTGCAATTCCTCTCTGAAATCCAGGCAAGAGCAGTAACCACCTAAGGTAGCAATTCTTCACCTGACGAGGACAACCTGATGACGACTAAGGACACTTTGTGCAGAAAACACATAACCACGCAATCATTAGCTTGAAATCCACTGGGTCCAGCAACAGCCCAGAAACAGAGGTGGCGTGGCCTCTCTCGTGAACCCTTTCCAGTAAGGCACACCTCCATGATCCCATACCTAAAATGAGGCCATGCCCATGGGAAAGAACTCAGCAACTATCTGGCGAGCGAAGGAATTATGAGTGTGGTATGCACTCACTATGAAGTAGACCTTCCTAAGTATTTCAAACCTCAGGAAATCTGATTTTTAAAAAATATTTGCTATACTGACAAATCCTCTTTAATTACCTTTTTAAAAGACTTTTTGCTCTGAAATAATAGCAGCTGCAAAAGTAGAGCGAGGTCTGATGTTCCCATCACCCAGAGTCCCGGAGGTGACATCTTACGTTTTTAGAGCAGGAAACTCACTGTCACAGGCTGCAGACCTCACTTGCACTTCACCTTTTTCTTTTTTCATGTGCACATCTTACTGCCTTTTTATGTCAACAAATACAAATATAAATTGCCACTTTCTCACCTAAAAAGGGGAAAAAAGGCTTACGAGAATTAAAATACTGCAGCATTAAAAAATAGAACAGTTTTCTATCAGTTCTCTGTGACAAGGAACTGCTGAGCAGAAAAAAAAAAACAGGTGTTAGCTCGCTTACAAGCGTTGTCTCCATTGCCCTTGGGCCTTGCCACCCTGGATTTATTATTTGATTCGAAGACAGCAGCATCATATTCCCAAAAGGGTTTGCTTCCAGAGAACTGGCCGGACACTGCGCCGACCTCATAAGATAAATGTCTACCCAGAGAAGAGTCTGTCCATGCCTCAGGCTATGCGCAGAGCTGGGAGGAAAAGGGCCATCGGGCAGCGTAAAGCTCAGCAGAGGGGAAAGCCCAGGCCTTCTGGAGCCACACATTGCAGGGCTGAGGTCACTTCTCCCCTCTCCTAATTACAAACTCTCTAACATCTCACTCAACTTCTCTGAACTTCAGCTGCAATTTGAGGAGAAGCTTTGCTCTATCTTGTAACAGGGATTTTGTGGGCGCAAGCTTTGTAACACGGGTGAAGGGGGTTTCCGGAGCAGTGCAGAGCTTCTGGAATGCCGGGCCATACTGAGTTCTCCCAGCCCTGTGCTGTCCAGCCTTGCCACCACCACCAGCCACCCACAAAACCACTGTCTTCACATGCTCCTTGGACTGACGGGAAGAGCCTACACTTCCTCTTTCTCCACTTGCAACCCAGACACTTCACTCCCCACAGCCAGGGAACTGCCATCACTTCATTTCCAGCTGTCACAGGCAATGACTAATTTCCATCAACCATCATCATAAAAGTTCAAAACAGAAGGGTACGAGAGTCCCATGGCGCCGGTTTTGCTGGAGTTTTCAAAGGTCGATTCGTTCCACAAGCCCCTGGAGCCATCTGTGCATTCGCCACGCTGGCCCCGCCTCCCCATTCTTTCTACAGGTTGGGACCAAAGCTCCTGGGTCTGACATCCCACACCTGCCACAGTAGGGCACCTGCCACCTCCCAGGGCTATGGCCACCATCCCCCAGCACTGTCCCCAGCAGTTTACTGTGCTTTCTGAGCCTCAGTGGGGCCCTCCCCACCTTCACCTGG
>PVKH010036956.1:0-11525 GCA_004027955.1 Chaetophractus vellerosus | reverse complement strand
AGCAGGAGGAGACAAGCAGACACAGAAGAACGCAGAGAAAAAATGAACACAGCAAGAACAAGCAAAAAGGGGGGGGGGAGGGGGTATAATAAATTTTAAAAAATAATAATAAATCTTTAAAAAAAAAAAAGGGTCAAACATAATATAGCATGTTAATGGGTAGGTGAGCAAAAGAAATCAAGGACGTAATCCTAGAGGCTACTGAGTAAAGTCTTAAAAGCGAAAGTATTAAGAGAAGTACAAGTGTCAGCAGGAAAGAAGAGCACAATCACAGGCAAGGAAGTGTAAAACATCATGTTGATTCAAGGGAACTAAAAGCAGTTCTGAATTACTATACTCTAACATATGTAAGGAGAAGGGCAGATAGATAAGAGTCCGATTGTGGCAGGCTATTAGGTCAAGCCAAGGAACTTGAACTTTATCCTGTGAGTAATCTATCATCATCTAGTGTTTAAAGCAGGGAAGTTAACATGGTTGGAAATTTTTTTTCTAAAAGGTTATTATGATTACAGCATTAACATGAGAGGGCCAAGTCGAGGGACAGGGAGACTAGTCAGGAGGTTATTGCAAAGGTCAAGGTGAAAGTCCATAAGAAGAAAAGAGGGTGGATTTGTTTGAGAAGTACTACTGTAGCAGAATTGGCAGGCCATGGCGAATGACTTGATGTACAGGTAAGAGGGCAGGAAATAGAAGAATCCAATGAAATCCCTAGGCATCACCCCAAGAGAGGACCTAGTAAGAAGAGTAGTCTTCTCTGGAAGAGAGGATTGGTAAGAGATAAAATCTTTGTAGGACATTTTGAGGGTGACCAATGAGTGGCAAAGTTAAAATGCCTAGCATGTATTTGAATATGAGTCTAAATTCTCAAGAAAGAAAATATAACTGGAGGACTGCATTTGTAAGTTATCCATTTAAGCACAAGAGGTAAAACTGAGTGTGGATGAAATTATCCAGGGAAAGCTCCTAGAGCAAAGAGAGAGAGATCTCAGTGAACTAGAAATAAAAGGTGTTTTAGGGTTGTATAAATGTAAGGTTTATTACTCTCTGTATCTTTTATAAAATCAACTACTCCTTGGGATGGGCGCTGTCCATCATCTCCTTGTTAGTTGTCCTGGATGAGTCCAATGAACTGGAGAGTAGGTGTTGCAACTCTGCTGAAATTCAGGACTCAATTGGCACATGGATGGACCAAAGATTTAAGTCTCTGGGACATATATTTAACAAGTATAGTGCTAATTATTGGTTCAAATAAAAGGGACAGAAGAGTCATGTGTACAGAATCTATAAATGAGTCTAACTCTGTTACACTGGGGAGCATAAATTCCAAAGTAAGGCCCACTGACAGAGTGCTGAATTCCTAGCTGTCTGCCCTGCTTATAGTTTCTGGATATGTCTAGAGCCCTCAGGAGCTCTGCTATTTGAGGCACTGTTTACTGTGGCAGTCAATGAGATCCTGCTGAGACCTGCATAAGTGTAACCTCTGGAATGACCACCCAACTCACTTTGAAATCTCTTAACCATAAAAACTCATCTGTATTTTCCATTTCCCCCACTTTTGGTCAAGATCTACAACTGCAAGCAAGATAGCTCCATCAATCTGCCTGTAGGATCTATGCCCCCTCTCAATTAGAAGCAGAGTGGGTGTCACCATCCCCAAATCCTCAAGATTGGTGAATGAACAATGGACTAAAGTAGACTTATTATTCTACTATAGACTTCTTATCCTAGCAATGGAAGAACTTTCATCATTGATGTAAACAGACAGTGGCCACCAGAGGTTCTAAGGGATGGGAGAGGGAAGAATAGGTGTAATATGGGGGCATTTTCAGGACACTGGATTTGTCCTGCATGACACTGCAATGATGGATACAGGCCATTACATATTTTGTCATAACCTACAAAATTGTGTGGGACAGAATGTAAACTATAGTCCATGGTTAGTAGCAATGCTTCAATATGTGTTCATCAATTGTAACAAAAGTACCATATAATGAAGGATGTTGTTAATTCTGGGAAAGTATGGAAGGGGAAGGAAGTGGGGCATATGGGAATCCCTTATATTTTTTATGTAACATATATGTAATCTAAAGCTTTAAATTTTTAAAAAAATTAAAAAACAAAAAAAAACTCCAACTGCTCCTTAGGTCCTCTATATGGGGGAGGGGAGCTTCCTCTTAGGAGGAGGGGAGAATCCACAGCTCTGGTGAGCTCCTTTACTGACTGGTAGATTGTAGGCTGGGATGAGGGAAACTTCTGATCTTTACATCTAAGAAATAGCTTGGAGGCCTGTTTTCTCTGCCCACACAGAGAAATCACCACTCCTGCTTATCCTATCTCCCTTGTCTCCTAAGTATATCACTAAATGTTTCTGTAATCCTGCTTCCCCCATTATCAGCCTGGAATTCTTATGAGATTATTTACATCCCTCACATGCAGCCATACCTGCCTGCTCCCCTCCAGGTGCCCCCTGACCTTGACTGTGAAAAAATCCTGAATAAAAGGCACGCTGGGGATCAGCTGGAGAGGACAGCTTCTTCAGCTGTTCTCCCCCGAGACCTCAACCTCCGTGTTCAGAGTAATTTCAATGCGCCGTCGCAGGCTCTGCAGGACAGACCCCACCCCACCCCGCCCCCGCAAGGCTTTGCAGGACAGATTCCTGCATTGGGACCCTTATATCTGCTAATCTAAAGTTTGAAAATAAGTGCTTATTTAAGTCCAACTAATTTTCAACATCTGTGTACATGCTAGAGAGAGTTTCTGGTCTCCTTCTGTGGGAGAACTAGCCCTCCTCCTCGCAAACCTTACCATGATGAGCTCAGGTCAAGAAGCTTAGAGTACAACCGACTACAATGGCTGTTTTAGTCTCTGTTCAACCAATTATTTATACTTCAGGCATCTTAACATCAAACAAGTGGTACACAGAACTGGTATTATACATTCAGTTGCTTGGATACCAAGATTTTTAAATTTTCCTTCTCTGTTCCCAATGTTAACTATTGCTAAACCACAAACTTTAATATTTATGTGTATCACCTCAACTATAAAATAAGCAAACTCAACACCTATATTTTCAGGACCTCTAAATAACTATTTAATCACATGCCAGAGTAAATTTAGGTCGAAATAAAACATCAGGTTGCTGAGGTCAGTGTCCAATTTGATCTCTTGTGACATAAGAGGCTCTGAAATTAAACAGTGGATGCACTCCGTGGATTCTACATAGACTTAAATGGGAGCAATTTACCAACATGGTTTCATTTCAATGAAATATAGGTACAAATCTTTGATGAAGTAACACAGTTGTTAGGAGGTTGGATAAATACCTAAAGAAAGGCCGGTTATCTCAAGACAAGTAAGATATCATTATCAGTTATAAAGGCCATTAAGTTTGAAATTAAATTACAGCTTTAACTCTCAGCTCCACTAGCAGAAAAGTCAATTATGTGCAGAACAGAGCCCAGAACTATCAAGGGTATTCAAGGGGTCCTGAAGTCAAGGGTTTTTGTTTCCTAAATGTTAGATCTTGGAATCTATATTTAACTTTTTTAGAATAAAATTCCTCAATATGTAAAATAGAGGGCTCTGCACTTGCCTAGCAAATACCAATGGAACTAGAGAAATCTGATGAGTAAATGAATGAGTCAATAAATGGATGACTTGAGGCTAGGTTTTTTTTTTAGCTCCTTTTCAGTGCTAAGATTTGAAGGTCTGTTAGATACCAGCATTGTTTATCTTGTCTCTTCAGCGGCTCAGACATCAGGGCATTTTTCCTGAAAAACTCATTCAAATAGTCATAAGATCTAGAAGAGCTCCCTAAGATACTCCATTAGCTATGCCACCTGAATGCCAGACCGGTGGTTCCAAAGTGTGGCCCACGTACCAGCAGCATCGGCATCACATGGGATCTGAGAAATGCAAAATCTTACTGAGGCAGAATCTCCAGGTACCCCCAACTATGTTTCAATAGGGCCTTGAGGTGATTCTGATGCACACTAGAACTTGAAAATCACCAATGTATATGAAAGTCTCATTGCTTCAAGTAGATAAAAGAAGAATATGAAGAGGACTCAAACCTAGACATGTAATTTTATTTTCTCAAGCAACATCCAGAATTCAGAAATGGTACAAAATAAACATAACATACTAAACTATTTGCCAAGCTAAACTGAACCAAAGGTAGCTAGAGTCGAAGTTGAGAAAACAAAGGAAACGCTACTTGATGTCCACTTACAATTCCTTAAGCAGGGTAATTAGACAACTATGTGTTATTGACATAATATAATTATTGCTCCCCATCCCAGCAAGGAAAACACTGAAAAAGAAAAGTTACCAAGGGGTATTAGTCAATCAGATATTAAAACATACCAAAAAGCCTCTCTAATTTAAACAGTCTGGCAGTTTCCTATAAAACTAAACATGCAATTATCATATAAGCCAGCAACTGCTCTCTTGGACATTTATCACAAAGAAATGAAAACTTATTTCCTGCAAAAACCTGTACATGAACGTTCATAGCAGCCTTATTTGTAAGTGCAAAAATGAAAACAACCCCAGAATCTATTGATAGGTAAATGGTTAAACTATGGTACAACCATACCTTGGAATACTGTTCAGCAATAAAAAGGAACAAACTATTGATATACACAACAATTTGGATGGCTCTCAGGGGAATTGTGCTGAGAAAAAGCCAATCTCAAAATGTTACATTCTGTATGATTTCATTTTTCTATATTCTTGAATGGACAAAATTATAGAAAAGACGACCAGATTAGAGGAAACAAGGGATTCAGGACAGAGTGAAGGGGAAAGTGGGTGTGGCTATGAAATGGCAACAGAAGTGACTTTTTTTTTTATATCCCCCCCTTGCTGCTTGCGCTTGCTGTGTTCATTTGCTTTGCGTTCTTCTGTGTCTGCTTGCCTTCCCCTGCTGCGGCATCCCACCAAGTCAGCTCACTGCGCGGCAGCTTGCCTGCTCGCAGCGGCCCCGGGGACTGAACCTGGGGCCTCCCATGTGGTAAACCAGAGCCCTACCAATTGAGCCACAGCTGGTTCCCAGAAGTGACTCTTATGGTGATGGAATTGTCATGTATTTTGACTGTGGTGACAAATACACAAACTGAGGTGTGATAAAAGTAGATGGAACTAAATACACACATATACACACACACACAAGTATGAATACAAATAAAAATGGAGAAATCTAAATAAGATTTGCAGATTGACTCAATACCAATAGCCTGTTTGTTATATTATATTATAGTCTTATAAGATGTTACCATTGGGGTGAAACTAGATAAACAGTACAGGGCATGTCTCTGTATTATTTCTTACAATTGCATGTGAATTTGCAATAATCTCAAAATAAAGTTGTTGTTGTTGTTGTTGTTTTTTAAAAAGCATGGTATTGGTACATAGAACAGAGAAACAAAGTAAAAAGTCCAGAAATAGACACAAATATACATGAAAATGTAGTATACATCTCAAAATTGTATCCCCCCAAAAGATAAGTTGAAATCCTAATTCCTGGTACCCGTGAATGTGAATTTATTTGTAAATAGGGTCTTTGTAGATGTATTCAAGTTAGTATCAAAGAAAAAAAATGGACTTTTAATAAATGATGCTAAGACAACTGAACAGGCATTTTGAAAAAGATAAAAGATATATTTGACAATACAAAAATGAAAAAACGTTAGCATGAAAAAAATATCATAAGCAAACTCAAAAGACAAATGACAAATCAATGCATTTATGGGCAACTGATTTTTCAACAAGGATGCCAGGACAATTCAATGGGGAAAGAACAGTTTGTTCAACAAATGGTGCTGGGATAATTGGGTAGCCACATGCAAAAGAATGAAGTTGAAGGTCTACCTCACACCATATGCAACAATCAAATGGACCAAAGACCTAAGTGTAAGAGCTAAAACCATAAAACTCTTAGAAGAAAACAAAAGGGTAAATCTTCATGACTTTAGATTAGGCAATGGTTTCTTAGATAAAGACAACCTAAAGGACAAGCAACAAAAGGAGGAAGTGAGGACGGGAGGAAGGAAAATTGAACTTCATCAAAAAAATTTTTTTTTATTATATATCCCCCCCCCCATTTCTGCTCGTTCTTGCTGTGTTGATTTTTGTGTTCTTCTGTGTCTGCTTGTCTCCCCCCCCTTTGCGGCAACCCGCCGAGTCAGCTCATCCGGCGGTGGCCTTGCCTGCCCGCGGGGGCTTTGCCCTGCCTGCCCGCGGGGGCTTTGCCCTGCCATGGCGGCTTGCCTTCTCAAGGCGGTCTGCCCGCTTAAGGAGGCCCCAGGAACTGAACCCAGGGCCTCCCACGTGGTAAACCGGTGCTCTACCAATTGAGCTACAGCCGGCCCCCCAACAAAACTTAAAACTTTTGGATTTCAAAGGACACTATTAAGAAAATGAAAAGATAACCCACAGGATAGGCAAAAATATTTGGAACTCATATATCTGATAAGGGCCTAGTACGCAAAATAAATAAAACAGCTTACAACTCAACAATAAAAAGATAATTTTTAAAAAGTCAAACGATGAATTCTGCCAAACAAGATATACAAATTGCCAAGAGGCACATCACTGAAAGGTGCTCAACATCATTAGTCATTAGAAAAATGCAAATCAAAACTACAATGTGATACCACTTTCCACCCACTCTGATGGCTATAATTAAAAAGACAAACAATAACAAGTGTTGCCAAGAAATGAAAAATGGTACTACTTTGAAAAGCAGTTTAGAAGTTCCTCAAAAAGCTAAATATAGAGCTAACATATGACCCAACAATTTCATCCCTAGATATGTAAGAGAATTGAAAACATATGTTCACACAAAAACTTGTACATATATGTCTATATCAGCATTATTAAATATAGCCTAAAAGGTGAAAAACACCCAAATTTCCATGAACTGTTGACAAAATATGGTATATCCATACAATGGAGTATTATTCAGCCATAAGAAGGAATGAAGTAGTGACACATGAACAAGAGCGTCAAAACATTATACTAAGTGAGAGAAACCAGATGCAAAAGGCCACACATTGTATGATTCCCCTTACATTAAATGTCTAGAAAGTCAATCCCTAGAGACAGAAAGTAGATTAGAGGGTGCCTGGGGCTGAGGTAGGGGGGAATAGGGAGTGACTGCTATGAGTAGGGGGTTTCTTATTGGAGTGATGACCCTGTTCTGCAGTTAAGATAGTGTGGATGTTGCACAAACTTGTGAAAATGCTGAAGAACAATGAAGTGTTTTTAAAGGGGTGGATTTGAAAAATAAAAGTGACAAACATGCAGACAAATATTTGCAACATATATCACAGTTCAAGAGCTATTATCACATATACATACTCATGCATATATTATATATAATGAACATTTAAAACTGAAGGAAAAGATATTTTTAAAAACTAGAATAGCCAAAAGACACAGATAGGCAATTCACAAAATAAGATATAATAACGGTCTTTAAACATGTGAAAATATTGCCAACCTAATATATAAAAAAGAATGCAAGTAACTATACTGCAATATTATTTCCCATTTCTCAAACTGGCAAAAATTAAAAAGTTCAACAACACATTCTATTGACAAGGCTGTGAAGAAATAGGCCTCTCATGCTTTGCTGGTGGGAATGCAAACTGTACAGACAGCCCTTGGGCGGGGGGGGGGAATCTGACAGTATCTAACAGAATTATACAGCTGTTTACCTTTTGACCCAACAGTCCCACTTTCAGTAATCTACTCTAAATATAAACCTCCAATATTGAGAGCATCTATCTATGCACAAGATTACTTATGATAGCATTGTTTGTGATTGCAAACTCCTGCAAAGCAACCTACCTGCCAGTATTTAGAAAACTGGCTGAATAAACTATGTGATATCCACACAACGGATACTATGCAACTGTAAAGATGAAAGAGGACCATCTCTGTGAACTAATACATAATGATTTCCAGAATACACTGTTAAGTGAAGAAAGCAAAGTTCAAAAGCATATGTAGTGTTACCTTTTATGTAAGAATGGTACAAAATATAAATATATGTACGTGCTTATTTTTGAAAAAGAAATACAGGAAGTTAAAAACAAACTATTGACACTAATTACCTACAGGAGTAGGTGGGAATGGTGGAAAAGAACTAGAATCATGATAATTCTGATTTTGAATCCATTTTCATGTTTTAGATATTCAAACAACATCAACAAGCACAGGGAGAGGGGTGCTAACATGGAATACAACAGAGACATATAAACCTAACTGTATTTCAAATAAATAACACAACTACATTGAATGGGGGTGGAGAGAGGGTAGAGAAGAACTAACCCAGGTAACCCAAAAAAATTCCGAACACAGTACGTGACTGCAAACCATCAGTCTAAAGACCGACAAATATTGAGCTCTAGGTATTAAGTCCCTTTTTCACAGGAGAATGGGTTATAAATTCTAAAAGTACTTTTTTTTATTATTGCGCAATTAAGTAGATATACTGAAAATAACGGGAGCCAGATTTCTCACTGGTATGTAGTTACAAATATGGAAAGGAAGACTGCTAGAACGAACCCGTGGTACTGGATTGAAATCGGAAGGTATCAGTATGAATTCATGGTTTGTAATGGATAAAGACACAGAGAGATGTAAATATGGACACATATATGTGCATGTATTTTTCTAGCGTTGGCCTCCAAAAGTGCCTAAAAGTCATAACACCCTGGTAGCAATAAGCACACCTAGCACCATGCTCTAAATACCACTCCCCACTAAAAGGAGGCAGGGTTCTTTGGAGAAGTAACTGATTTCAGGGCTGGAGCAGAGAAGGTAGAAGACAAGCCTGGAACATCATGTTCTGCATGAAAATAAGGAGATGCTTAAAGAGTGAATTATTACCATAAGATATGTTATCTTTTTTGTGCAGTGACAGTTTCTTCTGTACATTCCCCCAGTGTCTTATTTTCACTTTATTTTCAAAGAAGTTTTAGGTTACAGAAAAGTCACATAGACAACACAGGGGATTCCCCTATATCCCATCCCCTGCCCCTCTCACATTTTCCCCTATTGATAACATCTAACATGAGTATGGTACATTTGTTGCAATTGATGAACAAACATTGAGCTCTCCTACTAATCATGGTCAGTGGGGTTTACATTATGGATTACATTTTACACCGTACACTTTTATAGATTTTGACAAAATTCAAAATGGCCTGTATCTGTCATTGCAAGATCATGCAGAACAATTCCAATGCCCTAAAAATGCCCTATGTTCCCTCTATTCTATTCTTCCCTCACCCTCCCCTCGGGACCTACAGTAACTACAAGTTTCAATTTTTGAAAAATAAGGTTCATAGCTACATATATTGGATGTAAATTTTATTGATTTTTATCTCTGTACAGAAGTTACAAGGAAAATGTTCTTGTTCTTAGGGGATATGCATTGAAATTATTAACCATTAGTCTATGACTAACTCTCAAACGGCTAAGAAAAAAAATCAGTACGTACATAAGAGAGAAAGAGCAAAAAACAAAGCCAATGGAGCAAACATCGATCATCTGTAAAGCCACGTTCACAAACACCTTGGTGAACATGGGTATGGAGAACAGATGGGAGTTTTTATATTACGTTTGGCACTTTTCAGTAAGTTTTAAATCATTACTAAATAAAAAGTTACTCAATAAATATCAGTTTCTTTAAAATATAATCAAAGAAATATAAACATAATCAAGTGAAAAATCTTCTTAAATCTTCTGTGTTCTCAAAGAATCTGCCCTTGAAAGGTAACTCATCTCGAGGACAAGTGCAGAAATGATCAGGAAAGAAGAAGGACTAGGAAAGAAACCTTAAGTGTGGAAGTGGTTGGAAAGTATTTCCTGATTCCTGCTGTTATGGAGTTGAACTGTATCCCTCCAAAAAAGGAAGATGAAATCCTAACTCCCCGTACCTGTGAATGGGAATTAATTTGTAAACAGGGTCTTTGCAGATGTATTCCGGTTAGGATGAGTTCACACAACTAGGGTGGGCCCTAATCCAATAGGAATGGTGTCCTCCTAAGAAGAGGTACATGGAGAAGGCAGCCCCGTGAAGACGGGCAGAAATCCAAGGGATATACCCACAAGCCAAGGAGCCCTAAGGATCCTGGCAAACATCAGAAGCTAGAAGAAGCAGAACAGGATTCTCCTCTACAGGTCTCAGAGAGAACATGACCCTACATACACCTTGATTTTGAACTTCCAGCCCCCAGAACTAGGAGATGATACATTTCTGCTGTTTTAAGCCACCTGTTTGTCTTACGTTTTATGGCAGTCCTAGGAAACTAATATACCTTCCAAAGAATACTTCTGAATTTTCTACACAACTCTATTTTCCTCATCTCATAGAGTCAATATCACTTTCCCTTCTTTGTCACATAAAGATGTGTCTCATAATTGTATTGTTAATGTACTTTAATGTCTTTTTTGTTGTTGTTACATATCCCCCCCTTTCTGCTTGTTCTTGCTATGTTCATTTTTGCGTTCTTCTGTGTCTGCTTTGTGTCCCCCCATTGCGGCAACACACCGAGTCAGCTCACCGCGTAGGCAGCTTGCCCTGCCCACGGGCAGCTCTGCTCTGCCCACGGGCGGCTCTTTGCCCTGCCCATGGGCAGGTCTTTGTCCTGCCCACAACGGCTTGCCCTCTCAAGGCGGTCTGCCCGCTCGGAGAGGCCCCAGGAACTGAACCCGGGGCCTCCCATGTGGTGAACCGGCGCCCTATCCACTGGGCTAGAGCCGGTCCGCTTTAATGTCTTTCAATGCAAAATTTTGCTTTTTCAAAGCTCTTGATCGTCTAGCAGCTATTTGAATTCAAGATCATTATAATATTCACTTTTAAAGAACAAGTAAGGCAAAGAGATACTGGTGATGCACATACATCTCAGAATAAATAATGCAAAGCAAAGCAAGAATGGAATATTCCAGAAGCCTATTCTAATTTCCACAACACAGTCTCCATAATTTGATTTTGTTTTACTTCAGTGTATTTCTGGACATTATATATAGTAAGAGAAATATTAATAGGAAGCCCACTTTGCTATTATATCCATTTTTTTTTACTCAAAGGAGACAAAAAGAAGTTAAATATTTAATCAGAAATTTAAGCCTAATAATACTTACAACCAGCTGTTTCTTTATCTGTTAGCAACTTCATTTATTCACACTCAATGAAGGCTTTGAGAATGAAAATACAATGAAGTTAAGGCTGAAGACCATTTCCAAGGGAAAAATATTAAAGAAAGAAGAAAAACAATTTTGTTTCAGTATTTTTGTCACTTCTCTTTCATTTAAAAGTACCACTTGTGGAAATCAAAGTAGACCTAAATAAATGGAAGAATGTTCCATATTCATGATTGGAAGACTAAATACATTAAGATGTATATCCTACTCAAATTGATTTACAGATTTAATGCAATTTCCATAAAAATTACAACAGCATTTTTCACTGAACTGGAAAAGTCAAATTTGAACTTTATTTGGAAGGGCAA
>PVKH010036955.1:0-11524 GCA_004027955.1 Chaetophractus vellerosus | reverse complement strand
TTCCTCCTCTGTAGATATGGCTTTATGGAGAAAATCAATTTTTAAAATTTCCTCAAAGTAGCAATCCAATCAAGTCACCGGGGTGTTACCAACAAATTTTGTTGTTTTCTGCTGTTCTCAAGGAAAGTGAAGACAGACCTGTCCAGGAGTACAAAGTGGAGGCTGAACTTGTGTAATGACAGCAGTAATAGAAGCCAAAAAAACGGTGTCAATAAAGTTATGCACTGGGAAGATCATCCAGGTCTCTCTGTCTCTCAGATTAAGTAGAAAGTCAGGTCTTTTGTTAACTTCAAGGCCTTGGTCTACAGGTCTGGTCATGAGAGGAGTCTGAAAGGACATCTCCTTAACCATTCTTGACCTTAAACTCATTCTTCAAAACATCGGTTCTCTAAGAGCTGTAATCACACTAGTCTGTCTTTACTAACCCAAGTTCCATGTAAGAGCAAATCTGATATAGTATTTACATCTTCCTTTGGAAGGAGAATATAAAAAGATGGTTATTTTAAAGATAACTTATTTTACATAAAAGAAAATAGCTAAGCTGAGTGATATGTGTTAATCCAGTCTTAGAGATGGTAAGAAAATTCTTTAGGGTATGGATTCCTGACCCAGCAGAATATCTCCTGTCAGATCCAGTTTTAAATTTGAGAGCAGAGAATTCTTAGTCTGGATGGCATCTCTTTCTCACAATGTCCTGGTGATGTGGTTGGTTTCTCACAAAGCCGTATGAAGAGGCCTGGTTTTCTCAAAAGCTTTTTTACTGGGGACTCCCTTGTCATATAAAGGAATTGCAACTACTTTTCTCTAACTGAATTTTTCAGATGCAAAAGACGGAGTGGCTGGTAAACTTTCAGTTTTTATTGTCAAAGAAGAAGGAGGAGGAGAAAAGGAGAAGAGGAGGAGGAAAAGGAGAAGAAAAGGAGAAGATGACGACGACAACAACATGATGCCTTAAATCTTTGAACCTGGACATTGTGGGAGGCTTTCCTGATTAAAGCCACTTACCCTGGCGGCCATTATCTGAAATCATTTAGTATTCACATCCAGAGATTCAGCACTCTGGAATGTTATCACACCTATGGAGACCCAACTGGTCCAAACCAGTAACAGAAAATGTTCTACTCCCATAAAGATTAAGCTAAAACAAAATAAAACAACACACACACACAAATATAGAAACAACCCCCCAAATATGGAAAATGTCTGTTATGTAAACTAAAAAAAATTGTAGCAGTTTTTAAAAATAAAATAAATCAGATTTTAAAGAATAATGTAAAGTTTATTTGGGAGGATTCTTGAAGCCATTCCATAGAATCATATATTATAGAATTATAATGATCAACTCCATAGGTTCATTAAGCTATGATGATTTAGCTAGATGTTCTGGATCCAGGCAGTCATTTTTTAAAAAACCTCAGATGACATAAATATCCATATACACAATACAGTTGGAATTGGTGTTAAATTTATTTTTCTCTCCATTTATGGCAACAGACCTGTTAAGTGTGTGCCTGAGGGGCTGCGATTAAGAACTAGGGAAAACACTGCTTAATAAAGTTGGGATCAGGCATTTTAAAAGAATTCTTATGCTCAAAACTGCTAGAGAGCTGACCTGTTTACGGGAAATAGTTCTGCTAGAATTAGAAGTGGAAATAAGGAGATGATAATGAAATACAGTTTAACCGGTAAAGGGTGGTGAACATATGTATCACTCCTCACCATACAAATATGCTGCCAGTTTAGATATACAGTTGTGGTTCCTTTTGTTAAGCTATTTTATTTCCTGTTAAAAAGGCTAACTTTGAAATACTGTTTTCAGGAAGGAGAGCTAGAACAAGAACTTCATTAAAATGCTTAAATTATTTTCTCAAAAATTGCTCTCATGTTGGTATAATTCCATGTTGTCCTTATAAGTCATCCATTTATTTATAGCTTATGGGAAATAAAGTTTCAGTCTTTCCTGCTTACTGTGGTCGAAAATCCACATCTGGAAGTCACTAGGAGAAGGTGTTGTTTTAGGTGAAAGGTTAAAACCTAAGTGGAGATGATCTATCAATCAAGCACTTGCTCCACTGCTGTGGTTACATTCCAGCCATATTCATCTATTTTGAATGGGGTAGGGCCACTTAGACTTGAAATGGCTTTCTTCCTTCTTCCCCTATAATGCAAGGAGGCTGTTCATTGACAATATATATCATGTCCAAATCTTATAACTTGATTTTACTTCTTACTTGGCAATTGTGAGAAATATGTAATTGACACCCAGGAGGGTTGACATAATTTAATCTGTTATAGTATGAATTTTTGCAGGGTGGGATGGGGTTTAAGTCTAAAGCCTGATTTTGGTCCCATTCAAAGGAGTTTATAACCGAAAGTTCCAGGAGGATCCTGAATTCATCATTCTTTGACCATACCATACTCCTTACCCTTCCATGCCTTTGAGCATTACTCTTTCTTTGCAACCTGATAACCTCCTATTGATTCTTCAAGACCAAACTCAAATAGACCCTCCTCTTCTCTGAAGGCTCTGGGAGCTCCTCTAGGTAGCGAACTCAAAGAACCACACAGCGCTCTTTCTGCTCCCTGCGTGATGATCTGCTCACATCTGAGCTTCCGTAAGGTGTCCCCCTTCTGTTCCTGTTGTCTAGCACAATAGCTGGCATTTACTGGCAATCAACAAGTGTTTGCTGTTGTTGTTACAGATGGCCTTATTAAAACAGTTCTGGAGATGTATCCTGCCATCCTTTGATCATAATTTATCAAAGTATAGCACCTATTTAGATTGTTAGAAGAATAGAAAGTAACTAAACAGGATAGTGCAAGTTAACATAATTCCAGTGAGTATAATATTTATCATCTATCTATCTATCTATCTATCTATTTATCTATCTATCTATCTATCCGTCTGTCTATCATCTGCCCACCCATCTATATCTATCTATTTCACTTTTTATTTTTACAATAGGAATGGTCTTTTAGGTTGCCACACACATATTTTTCAAGCCAATCTCTGTGGAAATATTTGATTACAAGGTCTATCACAGTCTTGTTTTCATAGAGGCTTAAGAAATACTTGGCTGAACAATATAACTGAAAAAAAAAAACTAAAAGATTTGAGGAACAAAAAGTTTCAAAAAAACCCAACAAAACAAAACCTAGAATTCATTAGAATGAAAATTAGCTGAAGGAAAACAATAATCTTTAAAACACACACACATGCTTGCATGCACACACACACACACACAAAAAAAAGGCTTTCCTGATATTTGGATCATCAGTTTTCATCTCAAGCAGTTTCCCCGCCTGAGTCTCTCTTGAGTTATGCAAGAAGTTCCCCATATGGGCTGATTAATCTGACAGGCAAGGCTATATCATGATTTTAAAGTCTCTAAAATATGCAAGAAGGCGAATGGGAAGGTTCAAACTGTGAGCATTACTTCTGCTGCCTTGTTACAAGAGGTTCACCCTTGTGACTACTGCATTATCACCCTGGATTATCTATTTAGAGCAGCCCAGGCCCCATATCTAGAATCAACTCAGAACAACCTCCTCATTTCTCATGCTCTGAGGCCTCTCTTCAGACTGATAATTGTCAGGCATTCCTTCCTCTCTCAGTAATCCAAAGCTAACACCCACCAGGAAACAAAGGGTCTCTTTGAGGATGAATCTTGAGATGTCCTGGTCCCCTGAAAATTACATGCTCGAAAATTTCTAAGTACTGGAAGTATTGTGTGACTTTGAGAGAACTCTCTGTAGATCTAACTATAGGAATCGGTTTTCAAAGGAAGGATTCCCTCAACCCAAGAGGGAAGAAAGAAAGGCCAATTGTAGAAAGAAGTCAAAAGGAGAGTCAATGAAATAAACTCTGTATACTTTTTTGCCCCATGGCCAGTGTCTACGACGGTGGCCATTTGCCAAATATTGGCACATGTTGTTCTCACAACCACCCTGTGACCTGGTTATAGATATTGTCCCTATTCTACAGTAGGTTCAGTGATTTAACTTGGCTAAGCTCACACAGCTAGGAAGAGGCAGAGCTGGGACTCAAACCCAGGTCTTTTCTCTTTCACAATGCCTGTGCTCTCACCCCACGACCACAGGGCTTCTTGTTTTAAGCAGAGAAAGCTCCCTTAGGCAGAAGCACCACAGCAGCATAGATGTTTTAGAAAGGCATCTCAGGATTTGCCCTTTACAACCCCTCATTTGATTGATGCGAAACTACACCAGAGCCCTCAGTTAAAATGTTCTGGTTTTTCTATACTTAGCTTTAGGAGAAAAGACAAAAACATGAGAGAACCAGTCCATATCAGCAATTTCATGAGAAAAACCAAGGAAAGCAATTTTCAGAGAAAACTGGTGCTCAGTGCACAATCAGTCTTGTACGATGAGAAATGAAGCTCGGGGTGTTGACGCTGAGTGACTGCAGGGTCCTCCACCACCACACTTAGATCTGTGAGCTTGACATTCTGGGACTAAGTAGCTGGTAAGAGTCACCAGGCATGGTCACAATAGCTGGAGAAAAAAAGATCTGTAGTCATCACTGTGACTTAAGAAACTATTCAATAGTATCCTTTGGTTCATGGAGGAGTTCATTTGGCAGTAGGGGTACTGGGTCCTTCCACATCCTTCCACTTGTTTGTTGTAATTCTATTTATATAATTACACACAGTCCGAAGCAATAATAATGACACAAGTCTCTGTGTCTGCTACTCCTTTGGTAACTACTCACCATTCTCTAACACAGAGTGTATTCAAAATATGTTCTGGCATATAGAATCCTAAGGTACAAACTCAGCCTTGCTTCCTATCTTCCAGTCTATGCCCTGAGGAATTTACACAGCATTATGGTGGAGTCCTTATAAAAAGTCTCTAGGACATAAGAAGTAAGGAACTATATTTCACAGGAAAGAACAGATGAAGACAGCATTATCCCTTATTCTGTGATATATACAGATGGCTTTCGTTTTATTTACAAATCGCTAATAGAAATTGTACCTACTCTCATGCCTCCCACTGTCCGTCACTGCAGGATACATTACTCATGTTAGACCCAAATTTACCTCTGGCCTACACAAACCTGCTGTTATCTAGTTGTTTGTTACCATAAATTACTGACATCAGCAAAGCTTTGTCAGGAAACTGAGGTAATTGAAAACTCCAGAGAAACTGAAAAGAAAAAAAAAAACATCCCAGATTACTTCAGGCATCTTCCTCCTTTATCTAGCGCATGTTCCTCATCTGAGTCATTGCTCAAATAGTTTAAAGGCTATGCTCACATTCAGTATTAAGCATAGGGCTTATTTACTCATGTTTCCCTTTAACCTACTTCACTTGCATTGTAGTGAGTTTTGCCTCAGTAATTTAACAATTCAATAACTGGAGGTCAGTAGTGGAGGTTGATGCTGCTATGTGTAGTTAGTGGTTATTTGAGAAAGGTAATTGTTAAGTCATGTGGGTAGAATTTGTGTGCCCCCGTGTAATCTTTTCAATAGTTTTTAAAAAAATCTCTGGTTTGTATTGGGGTCCTTCCACAGCTCCTTATTTTTAATTCATTCACTTTCTATGCTACCTTCTCTTTCATCATTGAATTGTCCTATTTGGTTAATAACGGTTCAGTGGAGGACTAGATGTTGCTGACTGCCTCTTTCTAGAAACTCACATGGGTTTCAGGCTTTGTGCCAAGGGCTGGAGTCAGTGTTCATAGGCACTATCTTCTGGAACACACTGTCTTTGGTAAAGCAACCTTTGGATAAGTGCATGAGTGAAGCAGGTATGGGATGCTTACAGGAGCCTGTGGGAGGGCATTTCTAAGATTAGGGTTTCAGAGATGATTTTCTTAAGAAGGTGACTCTTGTGCTATGTTCTGAAGGACAAAAAGAAGTAGACGGACGTGTGTCCAGGCAGATGAAATTGGAGGAATGGTCAGAGTTGAGGGAATGCGATGCAAGAAGTCAGCTTCTGAAATTTTTGTGGGCCAAGCTCAAGGATGTGCAATGTATTTTGAAGGCTTTGGGGAACCACTGAAGGCATGATGAAACTTAGACCAGTTAATTCAGTGGACATTTATTGAATATCTGCTTGATGGCAGTAACTCAATGAGAACTGGAACTACAAAGATAACATGGCCCCTACCATTAAGGAGCTTACATGTTTAGGTAGGAGAAGACAGACACAAAAGAGAAAAAAAAAAGTACCCAAAGAGCACTTTTGGCCAATGTAGAAATGTGGGATGAATTAGAATGTGATAAGACCATGCATATGGTTAAGGGTGTGGTGTGGAGGGAGGGGACCAGTTGTTCCTCTTAGGCATATTATTCTTTTCAACCGTTTTTAAGGAAATATGTCAACATAACAGTTGTTAAGACTATGATGAAATAATGTTAGTAAAGAGTGGGTAAAGAATATCAAGAAACCTCTTTAAAGAGCATAAAACATGCCATCTTCTTATCTGCTTGTTCCTTCATCAGCTGTCAGTGACAGATTTGTCCTCAGTGACAGCCACATTGGAACCAGGCAGTACCTTAGCAGGGACTGGAGCCACCGTGACCAGCTAAGAGGGTATTATGACAACTCCTTGGGTTTGATGTATGTGTGAAATAAGGGAGTGACGATGGTGACAGAGGAAGAGGGTACAGGCAGGAAAGATAACAGAGAACATGACTCACAAGACCTAATAACACAGTTAGACATGTAGCAGGATGACTCTCAAGATTTTCACCTGCGTCACCTTGTAGGTGACCCCAGGTTTTGGGGAGTGGTGGTGATGGGGGATATGGCAACATCCATTTTGGACATGTCAAGTTGGAGGTGCCTTTGAGACCATCAGGTGGTGATGTCCAATGTTCATTTGAAAGTTGGGTGGAGAGGTGCATTTTTGAGTCTTTGGTATATAGGTAGGAGTTGAAGCTGTGGGTGTTCAAAAGGTCACTGAAGCTCAGAGATCAGAATGACGAGAGCAGAGAGCCCCAGAGGGGCCCCGGGAAATGCTACCATGTAAGAGTTGAGTAGAGAAAGCTGATCTTGGTCAGTGGGTAGGAGGAAAACCAAGAAGAATGTGGTTAGGGGTTTAAAAGAGGACTTTTAAGGAGGAAGTCATGAATGGGGTTAAAAGCTCTTCTTCTATGTGTAAAGATGTACTATGATTGTCAAAATAAATTAAGGACATTACAGGCGATTATTATGGTTAGTAATGTGCAATAACTGACTAATGACATATAAAAATACCACAAAGCTTAGAGAAAAGTAAATTAAACCAGGCTTTCAGGATGATAGACCATCTTCTAGAAATGCTAGCCCTTTGTGAAGAAGACACAAGGTTTGGTGTGTTTTTCTGGTAAGGAGATGAGAGATTTTCACTGAATTGTTCCCTCACTTTCTTACCGGACCTTTTGTGGCACACTCATGGGTGGGCAGGCAGGTGGAGGCATGACTAATGGGACAAACAGAGCTCACAGGGATATCTGAGCACTTGTATCAGAACTTGATCTCACTGAATCCCAGTTTTTGGCCACTAGCCACCGGAGTAGTATGTCAAAATACATCTCAGTTCACTCACCCCTCTCTTGGGCTTTCATGTTGCCTTCCGTGGACCTTCCAGGATCCTTCCCAAACCTCTGTGAAACAAGGATGTTGCAGGTATGATTAGCTGATTTTACAAGAGACTAGAGTTGAAAAAGGTGAAGATCATATAGCAGTAATGAAACCAAAGAGAGGGTGTATCTCAATTTCTATTACTGAACTTAGGCTCCAAAAAAATGTAGAGATGTGCTTGGATTCCCTTCCCCCTCTCTACCCCACCCCAGCCTCTCATGCTTAATTTAAAAATCTGATTCTATTTTTTTCTGAAATTTCCTACCTGAAGCAAGGTTTTGGTTCCCACACAACACACTTTTCCTCTGTTTTCTGGTTCTGCCATTATCTTGGCCTGCCCTCTGACACTGTTTCCCAATTTATGTTTTCCTTTCTCATTTCCCTCTTCTTAGCGCTGACACAAGCCACAAACCTGTAACCATAACGTCTGACTCACTTGGTGCTTGTCCTGTTAATGGACGCCATGTGGAATAGTGAGGCAGGAAAATACTCTTTACAGGAAGCCAGACGATAATGCTTGCACTTTGCTGCCCTTTGAAACAAGAATTTAATTATCCTAATTAAAAAGATTACCTTACAGAAGACATTTGGGAAAAAGAGTAGGCAGTTTGTCTTTTTCCTGATGACATGCATCTCAAAACCAAAAGGGATATTTCTGCTGCTATTTGTTTTATCTGTTAAAGCAGAGGCCCAAGAGAATGGGTAGATCAGAAATTGATCTTGCTTTCTTGATACAATCCAGAGTGTGAACTCTGAAGCCCTGACTGTGGTTTGTTTGGGGGGTTAGGACAGATGCCAGCTCCCTTCCTTTCCCATTTCTCCTGCCTCCTCCACGTTCCTTTCCTTCTGAATGCTTCCATCCCCTTATTCCTTCAGGGGCTCACTAGGGCCAGGCTTTGCGGGCACCACCTAAAGCCAGACCTGCTCTCCTCTTCACTCAATGAAAGCTCAACGTGCCTGTGCCCCACCCCCTCAGGGCTCAACTCTCGGCTATAGAATTGGGAAATTAATCCAAGGGAAGGTGATAATCGGTGATAATAGGCAAATATTACCCCTCGTAGGTATTTGCATTTAACAGATGACTTTGGAGACAGTGCCTTAACCTAAAGGTGCTGGTGGAAATTTCGCAGTGGATGCTTTTTTTTTTTTTTTAATGTACAGGTCTTTCTGTGACCCTCAGATCATAGCTGTCTCTTCTACTTGTGAAAAAGATGGGCCCTGTCTATCTGTTACTCTCTTAAGGGAAAGTTATTACTACAGACAATTTGATCTATCTTTGAATGGCTTGCATTTATTCACCCCACGATTGTAAGTGTGCCAGGGGAGAAGGTTTGCTCCTTGCAAGGAAGTCCATCAAGTGAAAGAATTTTATTTCAGAAAATGCCAACATGGGGATAAAGCATGAGGAATATAAGCCCATTTTAAACCGTGGATAATTTTCAAAGAGTGAAAATGGGAGAGGGAGGGAATTCGGTTGCCAGGAAAATAAAATAAACATAAGCTTCTCCCCCCACCCCTTGCTTTTCCATTTTGGGGTGGGCTATGCCACCCAGTCTTGCTGTGGAAGGTTTGTCCCTCCCATCCCAGTGGTGACAGACTCACAGGGATGCTTACATGTCTGTCTCACAGGTGTGGGCTCTGCTACTTGCCAGCTAGCAAGGCTTTGGAGGAATCTCCCACAGTGGTTGTAAAGAGAAGAGGCGAGAGATAATAGTTCCCTGGCATCAATAATCTACTTCCCCCAACCGGCTGAACGTTTGAATAATAGCCTCCGTACTTGCCCTCCTACAGCCCCTCCCTGGGCTCCGCCACTGTCAGATTCTCTTCCCTTCTCCACAACTGGGAACTCTAGGGAGCAGATTGTTTTGGCTGGAATTAGTCGGGCACAGATGGTACCACCTGCTGCATGTTCCTTACTTCTTATTGGCTTCTTTCTCAGCTTTCCGAGTTTTAGTATTTTTTAGAAGTTCAGGGGAAGGGGAAATGGTGGCAGCCTTCGCTCCTGCCCGATTGTAGTGCAGCTGTTTTGAGCAAGCTGGCAACCGGGGGGATTGCGCTAGGACATGCTGATTGTGGAGGGAGCTTCCAGGATACCGTGCCGCTGTGGCGTCCCGTTCGCTGTATCTAGCGCTTTAGTTTCCAAAATACAAACTTTCTTTGGGCCCAACAATTTCTGTTCTTCAGGCTGACAGCTTTGTCTGTGACCAGACACAAGGCAGGTGGTCTTGTGAGATTCTGAGAAACGAGATTTCTCTTTCTAGAATCAGAGAGGCAGAGAATGTTGCTGTCAATTTTATGAGAGAAAATTACTAATAGGCCATGAACAGGTTGCTAAACTCATTTTTGGGCTTTGCGGTGGGATTAATAATCCATCAGTCCTCTGACTCTCACAGAGTAAATCTCATAGATTAGTAAACTCAGTTTTCTCAGCTATAAACATGAGATTGGACCAGAGGACGTAGGAAGTCCTTTTCTTCTAAAATTATCTGAGTTCTATCTGTGAAGTTGTTCTTTAGTGCTTATTTAATAGGAGATCATTCACATGACTGGGAAATGTTTACTTTTCTGACATTGTCTTCCACTCTTTTCCCTTTTCTTCACTATGTTGTTGGACTGGCCTCCTTTTTATTGCTCAAAAGCCCAAATTCATTCCTGCCTCAGTCATTTGCACTTGCTGTTCCTTCTCCCTGAGACACTCTCCCCCAAGATCTTCACATGGCTCCCTTCTTCTCATCCTCAACTAAGACATCCTTGCTACAGAGAGGCTTTTCCTGACACCAAGCCCTACCCCCTCACTGAGGTTGTCCATTTCCACCTCCACCTCATGCACCATTACATCACTTCTTTTTTTTTCTACAAGACAGCACAGTCTGAAATGATCTTGTATATTTGTTCTCTTCTGCCTTCCCTGCTAAAATATAGGTCCCTGAAGGCAGGGAAGTTTTTTGCTCACCCCTGTATCCCTAGAACCTAGAACAGTGCTTCTAACATAGCATTACTCAAACATGTATATGAAATGATGGTATTTTGTGCTTCAATAAAGGAAACAGCAGGGTAGAGAAGACAGCATGCTTGGGACTTCCATATTGGTACATTCTCTGAGGCACCTGACACTCAGTATTTACCCTTTTTTGTGTATGTCAACTTGTGCCAGCTCGCAAGGTTCACAAATATACTAATGCTTTTGTTTTTCTGTGTATCCTGCTGCCTGTTCTGCTGCTCTGACTGTCTCTGGGTCAGTCAGCGCACACAGGGTTCAGGAAAGTCATGAGTAGATAACGAATGGTGCAGAGGGCTCACAAAGTGGGCTCAGCAAGAAAATTGTAGATGGAGAAGCTGGATGAAACCACAGCTCCTCAATGGATTAAACCACTGTCAAGTCTTGTACAGAATTAGTGGGTAAAATAGATGAACAGCAGTTAGTAATATTTAAAGGGCATTTTTCAAAATTTGGAACGTCTCTGGTTCCCAGTTGAGGGAGACCCAAGTACATAATAAGGCCTTAATGGCCCTCAAATGGTGATGTGACATCTTAGTGCAGGGGTTCTTAACCATTTTTGTTCCATGAACCCCTTTACCAGTCAGGTGAAGACCACAGACCCCTTACTAAGTCAACACTATACTGTGTATTATTTAATAAATATATCACACCTACACCAACATGTCTCCACAAGAATGTTTTTTTGAATTTTCAATTCAAGCTCATGGACCCCTGAAATCTTTCCGTGGATGCCTGTTTAAGAACCCTTGTCTAAGAGCAATCCAGGCCTTCCAGAGTAGATTGTTTTCATTCCATTCTGGCGTGGTTCTTGAAAACCAGAATGAACTTCTTACAGGAAGTACTGAGAGACTAACTCATTCCTTTCACTAGTTCCATAGCCATTTGAAGGAGCATTTTACTGTAAGGGGCTGGAGAGTGCCTAGACCTGGGGTT
>PVKH010036954.1:0-11440 GCA_004027955.1 Chaetophractus vellerosus | reverse complement strand
CAGGAAAAAAAAGAATGAAACCTATTTCACAAACATTTACTATTAAGATTTTTAGTAAAAAGATTTCATAAAATTACATAGGCTTTTCACAAAGATGGCATGGAAAGCAAAGAAGGAAGCCTCTGATCCTCCCAAAACCGAAGCCAAAGCAAAAGCTTTGAAAGCCCAGAAAGCAGTACTGAAAGGCATCCACAGCCACAAAAATAAAGAAGATCCACACATCACTCACCTTCTGGGGGCCTAAGACTCTGCGTCTCGGAAGACAGCCCAAATATCCTCGGAAGGGCACCCCCAGAAACACAAGCTTGATCACTACGCCATCATCAAGTTCCCCTGACCACTGAGCCATGAAGCAGATTGAAGACAACACACTTGCGTTCACTGTGGGCATGAAGGCCAACAAGCACCAGATCAAACAGGCTGTGAAGAAGCTCTATGACACTGCCACGGCCAAGGTCAACACCCTGATCAGGCCTGATGGAGAGAAGAAGGCATATGTTCAACCGGCTCCTGCCTATGATGTTTTGGATGTTGCCAACAAAATTAGGATCATCTAAACTGAGTCTAGCTGGCTAAGTCTAAATATAAGTTTTTTGACCATAAAAAATAAAAAATTAAAATATTACATTAATAAGATATAAAAGTATACAAAGCATTAGAGCCACATTTATATTTTTAAATAAATATATCATAGTAGTTTAATATATCCTTGTATGTACAGTATCACACAACTTGTTGAAGCCAGGGGAATCATATGTGTTTTTAATACTTGTTTAACCTTATTCTTCCAATTACAGTGCCAGCAAAGGTATAATGAAAATCACTACCTTATATGGAATTACTCTAAGAGGCTAATAGTGGGAAAGAACTGAAACTTAAGATAATAATAATACTTACGGGAAGAGAATTAGACATTTATGTCATTATATAAATGTATTATATAAGATAATCTTTCCTTAATTAACATAAATTGCAGACTGTTGGAGCAAATTACTGATTCAGTGTAAATGAGCTGGCTGTATAACTGGTTGACATTCAGTTATTTTGCACATGTTTAATTCTATTTTATTTTTGGTTAAGAATAAAATGCATGACATTTAACATTTTTAAACATTATTTGGTAAATAATTGGCTTCTTATTAATTTTAATGAAAAGATTAAATAGACATAAAGGAAAAATAGAACTCTACATGTGCCACTTATTCAATATTTTGATTCTAAAATGGGAGTCACATCTTCTGAAGTATATATTTTTCATTAAAATTTCTCCTACTTAGTCAGATTTTCAATTACTAAATTAACTCAAGTTTCCTATCCTTGATCCATGAACTATTAAGCAGTGTTTTTTCACTTTATCATTTCTTCCTCTCAATGTCAATAAAGCATTGCTCAAATATTAAGCTTTCCCAACAGCTTAGAGTCAGGTAGGGTTTTAGAGTTTTGCTTCTCACAACACTTCTCCATTAAGTGGGAAATTATTATTTTATTAGGCTTGTAGTTTACTGTAGTTTTATAACATGCACTCTAAATTAATCAAAATCTGGTGTTTTTTGGTACTTTTACTGTCTTTCCAGAAGATACAAAAATCTTCGAACACTAATAATCTTTATCTTCCTCCCAATACACTATTGTGTATTTTCTCTATATTTTAAACTCCACATGTCATTAAAATTATTGCTTATACAGTAAAAAGTCATTTAGAATTATCAATATATTATAATTTCATTGCTTCCACTCCTTCTTACATTTCTATTGAGGTTCATTTTCTATCACCCTAAAGAATACCATGCAGGGGACAGATGTGGCTCAAATGGTTGGGCGTCCATTTCCCATGTGGAGGGACCTGGGTTCGATCCCTAGGACCTCCCGGTAAAATTAAAAATAAATAAATAAATAAATAAATAAATAAAAGAATGCCATGCATTATGTCTGTTGAACCTACTAATAAATGTTTTGGACTTGTAAAAAAAAAAAGAAAGAAAGAAAACCATGAAATATCTTTTTTTTAAAGGAGGTACTGGGGATCAAACCCAGGACCTCATACATGGGAAGCAGGCACTCAACCATTTGAGCTACATCCACTCTCTGTAATATTATCTTTAGTGTATCTGTGCAAGTGACAAATTCTCTCCATTTTTGTTAGTCTGAAAAAGTAAATATGTCCCCTCATTATTGAAGAATGCTTTTACTGGGTATGGGATTCTAGGTTGGTTATTTTTTCTCTCAGTGTCTTGAACATCTTATCCATTGACATCTGACTTCCATTGTTTTGTTGAAAAATTAGCTCTCAGTCTAATTATTGCTTGTTTTAAAATAATCTTTTTCCTATGACTGTTTTTTCCCCCTGGCTGATTTTGATTATTTTTCTCTTTAGCTTTCCTTTTCATAAATTTTACTGTGATGGTCCTAGGTGTAGATTTATTTTGGCTTATGCTGTTTAGGGTTTATAGGGCTTCTTGAATTTTTTATTTGATTTTTTCATCAGTGTTTGGACAAATCTCAGCTATTATCTCTTTAGCTATTACCTCTGCTTAGTCTCTCTTCTCTTCTGGGACTTCAATTATACCTTTGTTACTTTCTCTTTTTATCCTCTATTACTTTTACCCTTTCTTGTATATTTTCCATCCTTTTGTCTCTCTGTGTTTTACTCTCAATAGTTTATTTTGCTCTATCTTCCAGTTTTCTGATTATCTTTTCAGATTTGACTAATCTGAGTTAATTTAAGTTATTCATTTTTCAATTCTATGTTTTTATTTGGTTAGTGTTTCAAATCTTCTATAAGAATATAGCTCCAAAACTCTCAATCTTGCCTTTAATCTCCTCAAACTTGGAAAACATACTTCTTTTTAAGTATATTTCTGGTAATTCCAATAGACCTTGAGGGCCTGATTTTGTTGTCTATTGTTTCTGTTGGTTCTCAATTATGTTGTAATACCTCCTTGAGTGTGTGGTTATCTTTTAATGTCTGCTGGACATTGTATTTGAAAAAAATGCTTATAGAAATAAGTTGGAGCCTAGGATAATATTAACAGACATCAGAATGGGTTTATTTTCCTCCTCCCAAGCTCTGAGAAACTATTATCCATGAATAAAGTTAATCAAATTCTGGGAATTGAGATGATATAAACTTATTATAATCTCTATGAGGACTGATCTATTTCCCATTCACCAATACTACCAGCATGCAGCCCTTTGGGTTGGAACCCAAATATGGAGAGTAGTTTACCAGGGACACCCTCATCCCCTTGCAGATTTTGATTCCAGATTTTGTCACCATAGCTCCATGAGGGTATCAAAAGTACTGCTCTGGGAAGCAGATGTGGCTCAAGCAATTGGGCTCCCACCTACCACATGGGAGGTCCATGTTTCGGTTCTCGTTACCTCCTAAAGAAGAGAGGGAGTTAGTGCGACAGGCAGGCATGGCAAGCTGACACAAGAAGTTGATGCAACAAGAGACACAAGAAGAAAAAACATAATGAGAGACACAACAAAGCAGGGAGGTGGCTTACATGATTAGGCACCTCCCTCCCACATCAGAGGTCCTGGGTTTGCTTCCCAGTGTCTCCTAAAAAAAGAAACTAATTAAATGAACAGACACAGCAAGTACAAACAATGATGGGGTGGGGAGAGATAAATCAATAAAATCAATAAAATAAATCTTAAAAAAAAAAAAGTACTGCTTACTCTCTTGGTCTCTCTTCTTGAATTGGCAAATTCCTTAGAGCAAAAGTCACTATAAATGACAAGCTCACTTTCTGCATTTTCAGTTTCTCCCAGACATTGACCTAGAAATCTTCATTTTCTTTGTTCTTTGATGTCTTCAGGCATATTGTTTGGAGTTTTGTTTTATTTTGTTTAGTTTAGTTTAGCTTTGACATTGGTCCAGCTTTTAGAGTTATTCTCATCAGGAGAATTGGTGCAAATTATTTATCTCCTCATTACTGGAAATAGATGTTGTTCTGGGAGATTAGGCATTTTAGACACTGTCTTAGTTTGCCGGAGCTGCTATGACAGATAGCACACCATGTTTAAACAATAAGCATTTATTTTCTCATGGTTTGCAAGACTAGAAGTCCAAAATCAAGTTGTTGGCAAGGCCATGCTTTCTCCCCAAATTCTGGTGCTGGATTACCACACTCGTTGGGTTCCTTGGCTTGCATCTCTGCCTCCTGTCACATGGCGAAGGCATTGATCTTCTCCTGTCCTTTCTCTGACTGACTGCATCCAAATTTCTTCTGCTTTTAGAGGACTCCAGTAATAAGGATTAAGGCTCACTCTGATTCAGTTGGGCCACAGCCAAGTAGGGTATTAGAAGATCCAATGTATGATGAGTCCACACCTTAGCTGACAAAACAACTTCAAAGGTCCTGTTTACAAATGGGTTTGCACCCACAGGAACATGGATTAAGATTAAGAACTTGCCTCTTGTTGGGATACATAATTCAATCTGCTACTGACAGCCATCTAAAAAGAAATGTAGAAGCTTTGGAAATTTCTTACCATCACCTCATACTCAATCTAACACATTTCCCTAGAGACTCATAATTACCCAAGAGCACAGGTAGGTTTAGGGCCAATATAGGATATCAGTTCTGCTCTAAAATGGACACATTTGGAATTAGAACGTCAGTTCTCCTCATGATCACTGTGGAATTGGCTATAATATAGTACCAATCAAGTCTTGATTGGCATCCTCAGGGCTAAAAGGGAATAAAACTGGCCTCTGTAGATGGGTGGATTTGCCTAGGTGTTCGCCTCATGTAATTAAAGCCTAGGTTGAATATTGACTTGCGCATTCCTCTGAAATCAGTGGCATGCCATATCATCTACAGAGGAAACAAAAGAACTAACTTCTATGGAAGAGCAAACAGCCACTAATCTAATGAAAGAACAAAAAAATGTTCTCTAGTTGTAAAAGCACAGATTTTCTTTAGGGGTTAGGAAACATTGGCATTGGTTACTAAGTTTATAGAATCTTCACCTCTAAAATGCCTTAAATAGGAGAGATTCTCATTTATGTAAATTGTTTTAGGAGGAGGCTTGCTTTAGGATTTGGAAAAAATGAAAATAATTTTTAAGATTCTTTCCTGGGGGGCCAGCTGTAACCCAGTGGATAGGGTGCTGGTTCACCACATGGGAGGCCCCGAGTTTGGTTCCCGGGGACCTCTCTGAGTGGGCAGACCGCCTGAGAAGGCAAGCCGCCATGGGCAGGGCGAGCTGCCCGTGAATGGAGCAGAGCCGCCTGGGAACGGGAGCAGAGCTGCCCACAAGCGGGGCAAGCCGCCTGCATGGTGAGCTGACTCAGCGCGTCACTGCAGCGGGGGGAGACAAAGCAGACATAGAAGAACACAAAAATGAACACACAGCAAGAGCAAGCAGAAAGGGGGGGATATGTAACCAAAAAAAAAAAAAGATTCTTTCCTGAAGAATTTACTAAAAATATATGACTTTTTTAAAATGAAGAGAAATATAATAATCCTGAAAATGAAGCCTAAATATTTATTGTTAAAATGTAGATTCTAAATTAATGCATAGGTTTAACACAAAATGATTTTTAAAAATTTTAAATGTACCACCATAAGTGAAAGAAAGTTTCTCTTAAAGAAATACTTAAGGAAGCAGATGTGGCTCAAGCGACTGAGCTCCCGCCTTACCACATGGGAGGTTCTGGGTTTGGTTCCCGGTGCCTCCTGGAGAAGAGAAGCAAGGCAGCAGGCTGGTGCAATGGGCAGGCGCAGCGAGCTGACACAACAAGATGATGCAACAAGGAAACACAAAGAGGTAAGACAATGAGAGACGCAACAAAGCAGGGAGCTGCGGTGGCTCAAGCGATTGAGTGTCTCTCTACCACATGGGAGTTCCCAGGTTTAGTTCTCGGTGCCTCCTAAAGAGAAGACGAGCAGACAGTGAATGGACACAGAGAGCACACAGCGAACACAAACAATGGGGGGTGTGGGGTCGAATAAAAAAATAAATAAATAAATAAAACTTAGAAAAGAAGAAATTCTTAAAGGTATATATAACAAAGGAATGATAGAATTAATATATCACCATTTTACATCTCTTATAAACTAACATGTCTAGGCATTGAGCATCAATAGCTTCTCATATCACAAAAAGAGAAACGACCAGACTTTGGTTTTCTACTTATGGAAGTTCTTTAAGATTATTGGTCACTTGTTCAGCGAGATGCATTTCTCTGCACAAGGGGCCAAAGAGACAGGTCAAGCTGGGAGAGGGTTCTGGTGCTCACATTTCTTCTGGAACACTTCAGCTTCTTCAGAGTCAAAAACTTCAACTGCAGTGCCAAAGTTTGTTACTGTTTTCACTGCTGTGAGCCTGTCTTGTTTTTTTTTTAACCAAAATGAGTTTATTAAAATACATATTTTTGTTATACATAAAATCTAGAAATACTGCAAGATTATATACTTAAAATACAATCTCATCCTCCTGGTAGGAAGATAAAAGAAAACCATGTATAAAGAGTAATTTACTTACATACTTGATGTATGATATATTAATGTGTACTTCATAAAATGCATAAAAAATTGTCTATGAACGTACCTCCCTAATGAAGGATGTTGTTAATGTGGGAAAATGAGGGAGGTTTGGGGAGCGGGGCATATGGGAATCCCCTATATTTTTTATGTGATATTTGTGTAATCTAGGTATCTTTAAAATAAATAAATTAAAAAAAAAAACAAAAAACTCAGTGAAGTGTGAAAACTGTATCTTCAATAGTTTTTCTTCAAGATTTATTTGATTTATTTATTCTCTCACCCCCCTCATTGTTTTTGTGCTTGCTGTCTGCTCTCTGTATGTTTTTCTGTGTCTGCTTGTTTTCTCTTTAGGTAGCACCAGGAACTGATCCTAGGGTCTTCCAGAGTGGGAGAGAGGCACACAATTCCTCAGCTCCCTGGGCTGCTGTGTCTCTTATTGTCTCTCCTCTGTGCCTCTTTTTGTTACATCATCTTGCTGTGCCAGCTTTCTGTACGAGCCAGCACTCCTGCACGGGCCATCACTTCACGTGGGCCAGCTCTCTGCTCAGGCCAGCTCCCCGCGCAGGCCAGCTTGCCTTTCACCAGGAGGCCCCGAGAATTGAACCCTGGACCTCCTACAAAGTAGATGGGAGCCAATCACTTGAGCCACATCCATTTCCCATCTTCATTAGTTCTGAAAACTTTGTAAAGTACATGATTTATTCAGTGCTATATACTTATATTGACTTACAAGCAATGTTAAACCATAGAAATCACTTAGTGAACTATGAAAACACTGTCTTGATTAGTTTTGAAAATTAAGTAAATTACATGCTTTACTCAAAAAAAAAAACTATGTGCCTGAATTTAATTTCCTGATCCTTTTTCCTATTTTATTTCATATTCTTTCTTCAGCATTTACATTTTCCTGAAGACAAAATAAAACCACACCTTGCATGCATTCAGTCATATATATAACTTCTGAATTGCTGACAAATATGAATAGTTTTAAATTTTGACTGAACAAAAGTAAGATAAAGTATGCTTATCCAGAAAGATAGCATATAATATTGGATATTAACCTACAAGTGGAAAAAAGGTAAGGAAAAAAAGTAACAGCTTTATTTTGTAATAATTGCTATTTTCTTTAATGTCTTAGTTCTTCAGAAAGGCTAAAATGTCATCATATTGACATGAACACATTAAAAAATTGTTCTCAAGTGTAATATTCAATAAAGCTAGGTATTGAAAAATGTTCTGAAATTTTTTCAAGTCAGGGTTGTTTTCAACTATATTAAAATGTTCAGAAGAAAAAAATTTTCCATGGTTATAATTCTAATCAATTTATAAATACACTTATTTTTTAAAACAATTTATTGAAGTATATCATTCAAACATGAACATACATAAACAATACATGTTCAGTAAACATTGTGCACTTACAAACAAACATGGATAACATCATACAGGGCTCCCACAAATCACCCCACCACAAATACTTTGCATTGTTGTGAAACATTTGTTAACAAATTATGAAAGAGCATTGTCAAAGTATTACTATTAACTGTAGTCCGCATCTTACTTCCCTATACTTTTTTAAAAAGGATTTATTTATTTATTTATTTATTTATTTATTTATTTATTTATTTACTTTTATCCATTTTTACCCCCTTCCCCCCTGTTTTTGCTGTTTCTGTGTCCATCCATTCGCTGGGTAACTCTCTGTGTCAATTTCCTGTCCTCTCTTCTCATCCCTCTCCTCCTGTGTTCACTGGGATTCGATCCTTGGGACCTCTGATGCGAGACAGAGGTGTCCTACCGCCTGCACCACCTTAGTTCCTGGCTTTTTGGTGCATCTTGTCTTGGCTCTCCCTTGTGTCACTCTCCTGTTACGTCATCATCTTGCTGTGTGGCTCGCAGGTCCTGGCGACACACCAGCGCATGGGGCCTGGGGGGCTCACCCACTCGCGGGGCCTGACAGCAAAGCCATACATGGGGCCTAGTGGCCCACGTACCTTCTATACTTTTCTTTTTTAAATTTTTACCAGGAGGTCCTGGGGATCGAACCCAGATCCCCCCCATATGGGAGACGGACACCCAACCATTTGAGCCACATCTGCCCCCTGCTATATCTCTTAAGGTTGACCAAAGACACCTAGAGTTACAGTCATTTCCCCTATAGGATGGTCATATAATAAATCCTGCTTAGTTTATCACCAGCATTCTAAAAACCAGACCTAGGGCGGAAAACTAGGTCTGGGGACACATGCATGGTTTCTAATATAGTGAATGTTTAGCCTACCTTGATTACCACAAAATCAGGACAGCGAGAATATTCACATTATAAATATACTTTTAAAAAGAGAATTCCAGGGGCCGGCTGTAGCCCAGTCGATAGGGTGCCGGTACACCACATGGGAGGCCCCAGGTTCGGTTCCCAGGGACCTCTCCAAGCGGGCAGACCACCTTGAGGGGGCTGGCCGCTGTGGGCGGGGCAAAGCCGCTGTGGGCAGGGCAAAGCTGCCACGGGTAGGGCAAGTTGCCTGTGAATGGAGCAGAGCCGCCCGCGAATGGAGCAGAGCCGCCCACGAAACGGAGCCAAGCTGCCCACGAAAAACGGAGCTGAGCTGCCTGCGAAAAACAGAGCCGAGCCGCCCGTGAAACGGAACAGAACTGCCCATGAGCGGGGCAAGCTGCCTGCACGGTGGGCCGACTCAGCACGTCACCACAACGGGGGGGAGACAAAAAGCAGACATAGAAGAACACAAAAATGAACACACAGCAAGAGCAAACATAAAGGGGGGATATGTAACAAAAAAAAAAAAAAAGAGAATTCCAACAGAGGGGCATAATAGGTAAATTCCTCAGACACGGGCACACAGTCATTTTGAAGGATAGAATGCCTTGTTGTTAAAACCTGGTTGATTTTTTTTTTTTTTGAACACTGATCAGGCACAATGGCTGAATCCACTTCTGGTTCATCTTCCTCCTTCTCTTGGTTTGTTTATAAGAGTAGTGAATATCTAGTTACTGACAGAAAGCAAAGCACAAACTCTGAAAGAGACTTCACTTTTCACTTTAAAGAAATCAAAATCACTGAGTTCTCACTGTTGTGTCTATCTGTTGTCCATGTGCAAAGATAGGATTCAAACAGCTTTAGGAGCAGGAACTGGGCAGAAGATTAATCATCTAATAATCCAGGTAAAACATTTTAAGATGATATTACTCACATCCCATGGAACAAGTTGGGGAGAGGTCCACCGTGTTTCTTCAACACTGTGGTTTTGCTGCAGTACCACAGGGCCCTAGTAGGTACATCCATTTGTTTTGGTTTTGTTTGTTTTTCACTTAAAATATTTTATTGAAGTATATCATTCATACCTGAATATACATAAACAATAATGGTATAGTAAAAGTTGTGAACTTAGAAAATAAATAATGCATGTTATCATATAGGGCTCCCATATATCACCCCACTACCAACACCTTGCATTGTTGTGAAACATTTATCAGAAACTATGAAAGAGCATCATCAAAATATTACTACTAACTATAACCCATATCTCCTCAACCCACCCGATTATTAACACCCTAAAATTAGTATTATATATTTGTTATAGTTCATGAGAGAATGTTCTGTATTTGTTCTGTTAACCACAGTCCTTCTTCCATACAGGATTAAGTGTTAAACAGTCCCATGCCTTGTACAATCCATTCAAACTGTACACTCAGTGGCTCTCATTTTCACAGAACTGTGCTGTCATCAGCTCAGTTACTTTCCGCCAAAAGGAAAAATCCCATATCCACTTATACCTCTATACTATTTTCCCAAATAATTGATATAATTTCTTCTTTGCTATTGCTTCAAAAATATTACAATATTACTATTGTCCACAAGTTACATTAGCTGTCATTTTTCTGAGTATCACTATATTCTTAACAATTTAAAAAAAACAACATTCTTATGCTTATACTATTAACCACAATCTTCATCCACCACTAAAGTCACTATTATATAGTTCCTAGACTATCCTGTAGCTTCCCTACAAATTAGCATTTATATCCCTAGCCTACCCCTTTCAGCCCCAATCACATTTATAAATCAGCAATGTTAGTTATACTCACTATAATGTGTCATCAACTCTCTTCACTTCCACACTTTTATAATAAATCTTGTTAAAAACTTCTGCATACATTACGCATCAGTCCTCCTTCACAACCCACATTCTATCTCCTAGTAATCTAAACTCTAGAGTGTGCCTCTGTGAGTTTACTCATTGTATTTCATTCATATTAGTGAGACCATACAATATTTGTCATTTTATGTCTAGCTTATTTCACTCAACATGTCCTCAAGTTTCATCCATGTTGACATACGCATCCTGATTTCATATCTTCATACAGCTGAATAAGATGCCATTGTACGTATATACTACATTTTGCTTAAACATTCATCAGTTGATGGACACTTGGGTTGTTTCCATATTTAAGTAATTGTGAATAATACTGCTATGAGCATTGATGTGCAAATGTCAATTTGTGTCCTTGCTTTTAGTTCTTCTGAATATATTCCTAGTAATGTGATTGCTGTATTCAGCGCTTTTTTTTTTAAGATTTATTCGCCCCCTTTGCTGCTTGTGCTCGCTGTGTCCATTTGCTGTGCGTTTTTCTGTGTCTGCTTCTCTCCCTTTGTTGTGTCATCTTGCTGTGCCAGCTGGCCACGCGCGCGGGCCAGCTTGCCTTCACCAGGAGGCCCCGGGAATCAAATCCAGCGCCTCACATATGGTAAATGGGAACTCAACCACTTGAGCCACATCCGCTTCCCCTATATTCAGCTTTTTGAGGTACTGCCAAACTGTCTTCAACAGAGACTACACCATTTTACATTCCCACAAAGAGTGAAGGAGAGTTCCTATTTCTCCACATGCTTTCCAGCATTTGTAGTTTTCTGTTTGTTTGTT
>PVKH010036953.1:0-11524 GCA_004027955.1 Chaetophractus vellerosus | reverse complement strand
TCCTCTTACATCTTCACTTGGAGAATCAGCCATGCTCCAAGGATCCCTGGTTCCTTTAACTGAGATGCTTACCAGTTATTTTGGTGATAGATGAGGATTGTGGTTGATAATGTAAGTACAGGAACTTCTACTACAAGGTGTTAAGAATATGGTGATATGTGGGAAAAATATAACCAATGCCACTTAAATACTATAGATAACATCAATACTGAAATATTTTTGTAGTAAAAACAAAAAGAATACTGTATTAATGCTAAAGGTAAAAAACAAATATGGGGTTTATGAATATGATTAAGCATTGTTTTCTCTTCTTCATTTTCTTCCTTAATAAGGTAACCTTGATTATGTCATTTAACCAAATTTGTGTTCATCCGTGTATCTTTCTGAACACGGGAGAAATAATTGAGTATATTTTAGGGACTGGATGAGGTGAAAGTGCCTGGACAGAACGTTTTTGGAGTGATGTATCCATGATTTGTTATGTGCCTTTTGTCTGTTATTTTATTTTTTGAACTTGAGATAAAGTTTGATTTTAAAACACTTGTAAATATACATTTATTAAATCTTGTGCTTATACTGATACTTCAAATCCAATCCAGTCCCTCAGGGATACTCTTGCCTTTTTCTATTTCATATTTATATCTCCCTTCTTTACAGTGTGAATCCTAGCTTACACCATACAAAAATTCCATTTACTCATTTGCTTAAACCTACAATACACAGGGCAGGGAGAAGGAAAAACAGGTGTAATACAGGGGCATTTTTGGGACTTGGGAATTGTTCTGAATGACATTGCAACGACAGATACAGGCCATTATAAATCTTGCCATAACCTACAGAATTGTGTGGGAGAGAGTGTAAACTACAATGCAAACTTTAATCCATACAGTGGCAATGCTCCAAAATGTGTTTATCAATTGCAATGAATGTACCTCACTAATGAAGGATGTTGTTAATGTGGGAAAATGTGGGCGGTGTGGGGAGTGGGGCATATGGGAATCCCCTATATTTTTTATGTGACATTTGTAAAATCTAAGTGTCTTTAAAAGAATAAAAAATTAAAAATTAAATAAATAAACTAGAATAATAAATTATAATAACAATTTTTTAAAACTACAATACACATAAAATATTTTATGTGGTTGTATCCACACAAAATAACAAATAATATTGCGATAATGATAACAGTAATAATAACAAATACAGTAAAAAAAAAAAAAAAGGCTAAGAGTTCAAGAATTCCTTGCAATTGGGTTTGATTTTTCTTTAGAATAGGGTGTATATAGATTAACCAGTGTGTTCAAAAGTTACTTGTGATAGTAACTTTACTATCAAACCTTCTGTGTGGTTATATTATTCAGTTGAAATATAGTTGGATCTCTGTTTCTCTTTTAATCAGATTTAGGGCTTTTTTCTGGTCCTTATTGATGTAATATAATTTTTTTTAATTTGTAGAAAAATAAAATGATTTTAAAAATCAAAAATATCAAAAAGTATTCCTAGAGAAGTGTCATTCCCTCCCCTATACCTTCCACCTGTTTCCACTCCTCTACCCCTTAGAGGTAACCATTTTCATTAGTCTCTGGTTTATGCTTTCTGAATGTCCTTTTCCAAAATAAACCTGCAAAATATAAACTATTTCAAATTAAGAATTTTTAAAATATAAGGATATATGTATGTCTTCTTATTTCTTCTTTCTTACAAAAGAAGTAGCATACAATTTTTGCACTTTCTTTTTTCGCTTAACTATAATTCACAGCATTTATTTCGTATCAGATTGTAGAGATCTTCCTAATATTTTTTTTAGCTTTTTTGTCCTCCAAAATGTGGATACAACAGAATTTACTCAACCAATCTCCTTTATTTGGACATTTCCATGAATTTTTTTTCAAAGTTTATTATTAGAGAATCTGTAGGTTTACAGAAAAATCATGCAGAAAATACAGAGTTTCCATATACAACCCTCACACATACAGTTTTCCCTAGTATCAACACTTTGGATTAGTGTGATACTTCTCTTAAAATTGATGAAATAATATTATTATAATTATATTAATAATATAATATTATTAAAATTATGCTATTAAATATAGTCCATAGAGTTCACTGTGTTGTACAGCCTTATTGTTTATTTTTAAAATTTTTGTTCTAGTAACATATATACACCTAAAATTTCCCCCTTTCAATCAAATTCAAATCTGTAATTGAGTGGTGTAAATTACTTTCACAATGCTGTGCTACCATCACCAACATCCGTTACGTAAATCTTCCGTCATCCTAAACAAAAACTCTGTTCCAGTTAAGCATGAATTCCCCATTCCGTACACCCCACCCCCTGTAACTGTTTTCTAGTTTCTGACCCTATGTATCTGTTTATTCTGATTATTTCATATCAGTGAGATCGTAAGACATTTGTCCTTTTGCATCTGGCATATCATTCAACATAATGCCTTCAAGATTCATCCATGTTATCACATGTATCTGAACTTCATTCCTTTTTGTGGTTGAATAATATTCCATTGTACACATAGGCCGCATTTTGTTTATCCATTCTTCTGTTAATGGGTACTGGGCTTGCTTTCATCTTTTGGCAATTGTGAGTAATGCCACTGCAAACATTGGTGTGCTTTCAATTTGGGGGGTATACAACTGAAAGTGAGATTTCCAGGTCATATAGTAATTCTAGACAGAACTTTCTGAGGAACTGTCAAATTGTTTCCCACAACAGCTGCACCATTTTACATTACTATTAATCAAGAATGAATGATTCAATTTTCCACACCTTCTCCAACATTTGCTATTTTCTGTTTTTTTGTTTGTTTGTTTCATTTTTTTAAGAGCAGCCATTCTACTGGATGTGTAATGGTATCTCACTGTGGCTTTGATATGCATTTCTCTGTTGGCTGTGATGGTGAGCATATTTTCATTTGAATATTTGCCATTTATACTTCTTTGGAGAAAGCTATTCAAAACTTTTGTCTTTTTTTAAATTGGGATAATATTCTGGATATTAAATCCATATCAGATATATGGCTTCCAAAAATTCTATTTTATCCTATTCTGTAGGTTGTCTTTTTACTTTCATGATAAAGTCATTTGTTGCACAAAAGTTTTTAACTTTGATGAGGTCCCATTTACCTATTTTTTTCTTTTGTTGCTCATGCTTTTGGTGTAAAGTCTAAGAAACCACTAACTAACACAAAGTCCTGAAGAGGATTCCTTGTGTTTTATTCTAGGAGTTTATAGTTTTGATTCTTATATCTACGTCATTGATCCATTTTGAGTTAATCTTTGCATATGTTATGAGGTAGGGGTCTGCTTTCATGCTTTTGCATATGGTTAACCAGTTTTCCCACACCATTTGTTGAAGAGACAATTCTTTTCCCCATTGAGTGGACTAGAAAACTTTGTCAAAATTCAATTGGCCATAGATTTGATGAACTACTATGGAAATCTCAATTTTATACCATTGTTCTATATGTCTGTCCTTGCACCAGTACCACACTGGTATGATTAGTGTAGCTTTGTAATAAATTTTAAAATTGGGAAATATGTGTCCTTCAACTTCATTCTTCTTTTTCAAGATGACTTTGGTTATTCAGGGCTGCTTACCTTTCCATATAAATTTGATGATTGGATTTTCCATATCTGTATAGAAGACTGTTGGAATTTTTATTAAGATTTCATTGAATCTGTAAATTGTTTTGTATAGAAAGGACATCTTAATTATATTTGACCTCCCAATCCATAAACATGGGATGGCCATCCATTTATATGTCTTCTTTAATTTCTTTAAGTAATGTTTTGTAGCTTTCCATGCATAATTCCTTTACATCTTTAGTTAAATTTATTCCTAGATATTTGATTTTTTTAGTTGCTATTGTAAGCAAAATTTTTTCTTAATTTCTTCTTCAAATTTTTCATTGCTGGTGTATAGAAACACAACTGACTTTTGCTAGTTGATCTTGTACCCCACCACTTTATTGAATTCATTTATTAGAACTATAGTAGCTTTCTTGTGGATTTTTTCAGGGCTTTCTATATATTGCTTCATGTCATCTACAAATAAAGAAAGTTTCAAGTTCTTCCTTTCCAATTTGGATGTCACTTATTTCTTTTTCTTGCCTAATTGCTATGACAAGAATGTAAAGTACAATATTGAGTAAAAGTGGTGACAGTGGGCATCCATGCCTTGTTCTTGATGTTAGGGAACAAGCTTTCAGTCTTTTACCATTGAGTATCATGTTAGCTGTGTGATTTTCATACATTCTCTTTATGTTGATGAAGTTTCCTTCTATTTATAGTTATCTAAGTATTTTTACCATGAAGTGGTGCTGGATTTTGTCAAACACCTTTTCTGCATCAGTTGAGATAATTACATATGTTTCCTCTGTTTTATTAATTGCATTAAATTATTTACTTATGTAGAGCCACTCTTGCATACTTGGGACAAATCCCACTTGATCATGGTGTGTAATTATTTTTATATGCTGTTGGATTTGGTTTGCTAGTGTTTTGTTGATGAATTTTGCATCTATATTCATATAGAATATTGATTTGTAATTTTCTTTTCTTGTGGTATCTTTATCTGGCTTCTTTATTAGGGTGATGTTGGCCTCAAATAATGAATTAGAATATGTTACCTACCTTTCAATTTTGGGAAGAGTTTGAGCAGGATTGTGGTTACATCTTCTTGGAGTATTTGGAAAAATACCCCAGTGAAGCCATCTGGTCCATGCTTTTCTTTGATGGGAGGTTTCTGATTACTGATTTAATCTCTATGTTTGTTATTGGTCTGTTGAGATCATCTGTTTATTCTTGAGTCAGAGAGGGTGGTTTGTGTGTTTCTAGGAATTTGTCCATTTCATCTAGATTATCTAAATTGTTGGAATATAGTTGTTTCCATTATCCTCTTATAATTTTTTTTATTTCTGTGGGGTTGATAGTAATACCCTCATTTTGTTTCTGATTTTAGTTATTTGTGTCCTCATGCTTTTTTCCTTTTTCAGTCTAGCTAAATATTTGTTGATCTTATTGATATTTTGGTTTTGTTGATTCTCTCTATTGGCTTTTTATTCTCTATTTTATTTATCTCTGTTCTAACATTTGTTATTTCTTTCTTTTAGCACTTAAATATTTCATCTCACAGCCTCCACAATTCTCCACAATAAAGAAATTAGCACTTAATCTTATTGTTTCTCCCTTGTACGTAACAAGTTGTGTTTCTCTTGTAGCTTTCAGCTCTCTTCTTGTCCTTGGCATTTCACAGTTTGACTACAATATGTCTTCATGTGGTTCTCTTCAAAGTTATCCTCCTTGGGGCTCATTAAGCCGCTCAAATGTACAGATTCTTGTCTTTCTTTACATTTGTGATGTTTTCTGCCATTATCTCTTTGAATGTTTCTTCTGCCCCTTTCTCTTTTTCTTCTACTTTTGGGACTCCCATAGTGCATATATTGGTATGTTTGATGGGGCCCTCCAGGTCTCTTAGGCAATGTTTGCTTTGTTTCATTCTTTTCTCTTTCCTCCTGAGCCTGAATCACTTCAATTTTATTATCTTTGAGTTCACAGATTCTTTCTTCTGCCACCTCAATCTGCTGTTGAGCTTATCTAGGGAATTTTTCATTTCCGGTACTATGGGCTAAAACTCCAGTATTTCTGCTTGGTTCTTTTTAAAAACTTTCATTTCTATATTGAGATTCACATATTCATTTTCTCTTGATATCTTTTAGTTCTTTCTCTGTGTTTGCCTTTATCTCCTTGAGCATATTGAAGATTTTTTAAAAAGTCTTTTTCCTGTATGTCCAAAGTCTAGTCTTTTATGTTGATGGTTTCTGGATTTTTATCTTGTTACTTTGGAAAGGTCATCATTTCCTATTTCTTTGTTTCTCTTTTAATCTTTTGTTGCACATTGTACATTTTGAAGATTTCAAATGTTAACTCCGGATTTTAGTTACTGAGCTTTCCATCCCTTAAGATTATTTCCAGCTACTAATATGACAGGTGTTTCCTTGAGTGCCAGAAGCTAGCAAAAAACAAATGAACCAATGTAAAAAACATTTTTCACAGTCTTTGAAAATTGGCTTTGTGTTGGCTGATTGTCTCCTTCAGAGTTTAGCCCTCCTATCACAAAGATCAGTTAATATGAAGTTTGGGAACCTCTCCATTTTACTAAGCCACCTTTTCTTCCTGGGCTTGTGTTTGCCTGTGGCTTTAGGAATTCCCCTGTTTACAGGAATTTGAATGCAGGCTGGATCCACACTATATCAGAGAAGGAGGAGGTGAGGGGTCTGAAGAGTACCATGAGCTCCTTTCACTAGTTATCAGTTACATCTTCTTGATTGGTAACTCACCCAATTACTGCTACCCTTTATTTTCTGGAGTTCTGAGGACGATGGTTCTGCCAGTTTTTGCTTATTTTTAATAGATCTGTAGGGGAATGGAATCCTGGAACATATTATGCCACCATCTTGGTTGATCAGAAGTTAAGACTACTATTTCTAAGATGATAGCTGATAGAATCTTGGCTAATTGTTTTGAAAGGATAGTTTGGCAATATACATTAGGCAACTTAAAAATGTTCAAGATTTTCCTCTTTTAGATACTTTTCAAATGAAGGTAATCAAAGAAGTACAGTGTTTTGCACAAGGAAGGTCATCACAATATTATTATTTTACTATTTATAATAGTTAAACATTGTGAGTAACTTGAATGTTCAAGATTATAAAAAAAATAAAAGAACAATATGCCAAAAGAATAATTAATGATAATGCAAACAAAATGCATGTGACAAAATGCTGAGTGTGCAAATCAAGACACCAAAATATATGATTCAATCTTGTTAAATAAATATATGTGAAAAAATGAAATATGCACATATATACATATAAAAACTGGAATAACATACCTTGTAATATTTAAAGTAGATATCTTTGGGTAGTGAGATTGAGTGACTTTTATTTTCTTTTTATATTTTTCTAGTCTTTCCATATTTTTGCACTGAGCAAGTCTTATTTTCTTTTAACCTTGCTATCCCTATTATACTTAGGTCTTAATAAACCACAGATTCACTTGAAGAAAAGAGAATGAGCTGAATTGGGCAGTCATGAGAGAGGACAGAACTTGACAATAAATTTAATTATTTATGCTAAGGTGATAATGGGACATCCATGTAAAGCTATTCCATAGGCCATTTTACATGAGCTCAGAGGTCTTGGTGATAGGGTTGGCTAAAAGATGGGGACATATCTGGAACTGTGCATGGTGCCAAGAGGAGCCATGTTAGCTTTCTGACACTATTAGATATGAATCTAATATTTGTTCCTTTGAGACACAACTGTATTCTGAACCCAGATGTCTTTCTGCTTTCTTCTTCTTGAGTGTATATATAATAATTCATTTCTCAAATAAAACTTGCAATAACTCATTTCCTGAATAAAATGCTATATATTTTAAAATCTATATTTCATGTTGAATGATATATTTAAATTAAGATAATGATGATATTTCCACTTATTTTTTTCTTTCTTATGATCTATCCAATGATTGAGACTTTTCAGAGTTGCCTGCCCTTGAACAATGGAAATTAAAACCCTACAGTTAGGGCGCTAGGCATATTTCAGTTGAATGTGGCTAAAGATACACATAACTGAATCAGTTTCAGACCCTGTGTTGCAAAAGAGAACATGACATAAAAGATGATGATTAGTGGAGATAGTGTACCATAGAAACATAGACTACTAGTTCTATGAGAGAACTGCATTTGGCCTAGAGGAGCACAAATTTTCCTTCTCTCTTGAGTGAAACTCTTACTGAACTCAGTAGTGTCATTTTGCAGTAACTGCAGAACTAAATTCTAGGCTCCAAGGGGAAATAGTAAAAGTAGAGAAGCTAGGAGGTCATGAAGTACCTGGACCCTACTTTTTGGGCAGAGGTCTGAAAAGGCAATACAAGCCCAGAAAGGAAATTGTTACAAAAATCCTGGGAATCTACATGGGCCTGCAAATAATGGAAAAAATCACGAGTATCCCCAGCTCCAATGAAACTATGAGAATGGGGCTGGAGCAGAACGGCTGTATGGGTATGGTCTTAGCCTCACCACATGTGAACCAATAGCCAAGGACCAGGTAGGAAGATGTGCAACTCTCCGTGGATGCTCCTGTAGACAGAAGCCATCAAGGTCCAGATGTCCATCCCTAAGTACTAAGCATTGCTTTATCCCCTTGAACTTAGGTGCAACCCCAGGAGGTAGGGGGCAGGAGAGATGAAATGACTCAGCTGAGTTTCCACCACCCAGGCTTCATGAAGGCTCAAATTGTTATTGCAGTGATTCTGTGGACAGCTTTCCTCCCTCCTCACACCACGCCCATCAGCTGGGTCAACTTCCCATTGGAATGAGAGCAGGCCTGTGAGTAGTGGAAAAGCAGCCTTCTGCAGTACTTCTTGTTGTGCACCACTGCTCACAATGAGAAGAGAGGAGAGCTGTAGGCCTGGACACTTGTGCTCTTGAGCACAGCCTGAATTTTGGCTCTGGAAGTGAAGCCGTTTGTAAATATCTGAAGCAGCTCTGGTAGCCAAACACTCTCTTATTTATGGGCATGTCAGAAAGTTAGAATTGAGGATTGAGGCCTTGGTTTACAGAGGAGAGGAAATCCAGGGGCCTAAACATCGAGTTGGCCGGGTTTTCATTCACTGGTTCCATTTAACAGCTTCTCGCAACATATGCAGTTTACATTACGGTATCCGGCACATGTAGGGCTTGGCTGGGATTATCCTCCTGAGTTCTGAATTTATGATGGTGCAAATAGACGGAGAAGTGAAGAGTAGGCATGCCAGAAGAACGAGCAGGGAAAGCCTTTATTCTGTTTCTTCTGGGTCATGTAACTCTGTCCTTGGCAACAGAAGAACAAAGGGGTCCCCTTTTCCCCAAAGGCAGGCTGGGCAGGAAATGAACATTCTGAGGTTCTGCTCAGGGGCTGGGGAAATACAGCTTCTCACTCTTTCCCTTTTAGCTCTCTGGAGCAGGATGCTTAAGAGGGAGGGGAGGCCACAGGGCCCTTTTTGGCGCTAAGAAAATGAGGTCATTTAAGCAAGGAAAATAGTACACTGATCATTTCATAACAACACCCAGAAACCTTATAAGTACTTCCTCATTAGGGCAACGGCAATTTACAGCCAAACTCAAAAAACAGGTCTTTTGAAGTTAAAGGGAGTTAAATTTGAGTAAGAGCTATGAGGATGCTAGTCAGTTTCACTGAAGAAAGGTATAAAGAAAATATATTCAGAGGGTTCGTTTGGTCACTGTGTAATTACATTTAGTTAGTGTCACAATAACCATTGGAGAAGGAAACCTGGTCTAAGAAACGGGATTAATAAAACATTGGAAAGGATGATTTAATTTTTACATAATTACATGAAGGCCAATTGTATTACAATTAAGTAATTTGACATCACCTTCCAGTATAATTTTTTCACACTATCAATGTGTCTTTGTGTTGAAGAGCTTGAAGCACTATCACAGGCAATGGCTGGGACCTTTTAACATTTTCATTCTCCAGGAAAAGAGAAGAGGCAACGAAAAAGAGCAAACATTTAATTGATCTCCTATTATTGGCCAGCCGCTGTGGTAAGTGCTTTACTATCTCCACTTTATAGATAAGCACATTGTGGCACAGTGAGGTTAAGTAATTTTTCCAAGTTTACAGGGACAGAGATAGGTTGAGCCAGGATTTAAACCTGACCTGTTCTATTTCCTTCCTTCCTTCCTTCAAGTCTCATCCCATTCAGCCTCCTCAGCCTTGCCCACCAACTCTCTTCTCTGCTCTTGGTGGACCTGCCAAAAATTTTAGCTGCTGCTCACTCACTCTTTGTTGACTCCTCATTTCTTCCCTGAAATTTTGTTTCGCCTTAAGTTTGGTGACTCTGGTCCTCCTAAGTGCCAAGCTCTTGGGCTTCATTTTATTGGCTATATTATACCAAATACTAACGCCATCAGCTAATCTTTAAGTGTCTCCTGTGTTCTAGGCACCGTACATTGCTGCCCATTGAAATTTCACAGCTGCCCCATGACGTGGGTGTTATCATTATCGGCACTATTTGGCAGATGAGAAAGCCGAGGCTTTGAGGGGTTTGGTAAATTGAATAAAGTGACACAGCCGCTAAATTGTGAAGCCGAGATAGAAACTTAGGTTTTAATCACATGCTGGCTGGGGTTCTTCTGCCTGTACATTGAGTTTCCTTTGTACTCTTCTCATGCCACACACTTTCCTGGAGTAATTTCACTCAAGGTCATGTTGATTTTTATCTCCCTCGTAAATGCTGATGGCTACCATATACCTGGTCCATTAGAACTTTGTATCCAACTAAATAGATGGGCATTGTCACCTGGATGTCTTGAGGGCCTTCAAACTGATTAAAACTTCTCCCCTCTGTCTTCAATTTCTCACTTGATGGTATCACCTTTGGTGCAATTCTTCAAAACCAGAAACTTGGAAGACTTCTTAGATTCTTCCTTCTCTTGACCTGATCCACATCCAAGCCTCATGCTTCTTCCCCCTAAATATCTCTCACGCTCATCCATTCCCCATGTTCCCTCAGCTTCTACTTGGATGCTCTCCCATTCAGGACTTTCCTCATTTACTTCCCTGCTTCTTAGTCTTAGGACCTTCTATCTAATCTGCCCTTTGTGATCTTTTCAACATAAAGTCTGATCATATCACATTGCTCAGAACTCTTCAGGGCCATGATAATAGCTTTCTTTTTATTTATTTATTTTTAACAGTGGAATCTTATTTGCATTTAAAACTTATGAGAAACACTATTAAATAAAACAGATAGAAGAAGGAGAAGCAACCACTGTAGTCCATCTGTGTAGCCTTTCCCCTCTTCCCTTAAAGGACTTCATTTACTCACTCATCCATATATGTTTACTGAGCCCTGACTTTGTGCTGAATATTGTAGTAGACACTGAGGATAAACCCATGAGCAAAGATACACCAAAGCCTCTGCCTTCAGAGAGAATACATTCTATCCATGGAGATAGGTGAGAAAACAAATAAATAAGTGAATACTTAATGTGTCAGACAGCGATAGGAAAATTAAGCATGGTAAGAGGTTAGGAAAAGCTGAAGTGGAGCTGGAGTGGTCACTTAAAATAGGGTGACCAAAGCAGGCTGTCTAATAAGTCAACATTTGGTCAGAGACCTGCAGGAGATGGCCCAGGGAGTTGTAGCATGTCTGGGCAAGGAAGCCTCTAGGCTGAGGAAACTGAGGTGCTAAAGCCCTGAGGTGGGAAGATGGAGGCCATTGTATGGAGATAAGTAAATGATGGGACAGTGGTAGGACATGACATCAGAGGGATGGGAGGGTGGGTAGTGGGGTCAGGTCACCTTGGATGTGGTAGGCCATTGTGCAGACTTGGGAAAACCTATCATCTGAGTGAAACAGGGAACCGCTCAAGAGTTAAAGCAGAAGATGAGTACAACACAAAGTCCAACTTTAGTAATAAGAGCACTGGGGACTAGTT
>PVKH010036952.1:0-11519 GCA_004027955.1 Chaetophractus vellerosus | reverse complement strand
GTATTGTTAGGGTTGGAAGTCTACAGACTACACATTCCTGCTTCCTTTGCTACCTGGCTTGCTGTGAGTTTGCCAATAGGAGGTACTTCAGGTGATTGGATGTTGAGGGGAAAGGAGTAGCTAGTTTTCCTTTCCATCAGTCTCCAGCAGTGGCAGTCATGGATGAATGGGAGTGGCTGCAGATGGCTATGGGTGTTAGTAGCATTAGAGCTAATTTCAGTAACATCCATAGGAGTTCTGGTTCTTGGTTTCTTGCTCTGTGGTCACAATCTGATTCCAACAGCAACAGTGGCCAAGTCGGTGCCTCCAGGTTACTCAGCAATGAGTGTGGACTCATGGCCACCATCTTAGAAGTGGCAGCAGCTTCCTAATCTTTGGATAAATTCTCTCTTGTCACCTGTGCTCTTCTTGTTTCCTCTCATATCTTTGATCTTCCAGGAATTCCAACTCCTTTTGTAACCCACTCTCCGAATTAAAATCCTGATGTTTGAAATAACTGGAATGGTTTCTGTTTTCCTGACTTGACTTGACTGATGCAAGTGGAAAAGTTTGAGAATTCCTGCTCTACAATATCTCTGCCAGTTTAGGCAATCTTTGGAACCATACAGTACAAAAATAATGAAATAATAGGATATGACTCTTTTGAGCCTCAGAGACCACTTGGCATAGAGTTATTGATAGACTAAACAGAAATTCCTCACTCACATGGCAATAAAAGATGTAAGCATTCCTCGTCAAATAGCTATGTTTTTAGTAATCCATGGATAGTGGCTTGACAAGACTGTCAATAATACTAACGCATATAATGAGAGACAAAACAAGACCTGTAGATATTGTAAATGCAAAATAGAAATATTTTCTCTGAGATCCTATCAGGAGGGAAACTTATTGGCAGATAGTATATATTTCACATAATTATTTTGTTCAATTGAGTTTGCTTTGCTCCTAGGTGGATCAAAGTCTTAATATAGGGTTTTCAAAATAACTTTTTAATCTTCTGTTGCATCATTTCATCATTCTACAGTTAACACATCATAGTTTATTTCTAGTTAAACTTTCTCTTGAAATTTTAATCTATCTGCTCTCGATATTTTCCTCAATTGTGAAAGTGGTGTACCTGGATTCTGCCTTCACAATCTGGACATTGATGAAGATAATTAATCATTAGTCCCCAGTATTGTGTTTTTTTGTTTTTTTGTTTTTTTCAGGAAAAGAAATCTTAATTCCATTGACCTTTAGCTATGGTCCTTGTTTCTACCTCATTATGTAGTTCTTCCCTGGACTGAGTATAATTGATGTAAGCTTGTCCATTTCTTAACTGCCACAATTAGAGTTGAGGTTTCCATAATCTATAGAGTTATTTGAGGAAATTATTTGTTTTGCTTTCACAAGAAGGCAAACATTTGTATAGATAATAATTAAGGAAAATATGGATGGAGATAAGATCAAGCAGGAGTATTGGTCTGACTTCATAAGATGTTTTCTAAATTTATAGCATCATGGATCAGGAGTTGCAAAAGTTATGTGAGTTCATAGCAACTTATTCCCTCTTTTACAAGGAAATAGTCCAAATTCAGTCTATAATGCCTAGTTAGTTAATTATACTCAGTAAACAATCTTAGTGAAAAATCTGGCTTGAGATAAAGCATGAACTGAAAGAAATGATAAAGGGTCGGTCATTGGTTTCTGTCTTTTTTTTTAAGTCACTATTTTGGCCAGCCACAGGTGTGCCTTTTGAAATACACCAAAGATTGGTCGGTCTTTATAAAGGGTATTTATTTGGGGTAGAAGCTTACAGTTACCAGGCCACAAAGCATAAAGTTCTTCCCTCACCAAAGTCCATGTGTTGGAGCAAGATGGCTGCCGACGTCTCCAGGGTTCAGGCTTCCGGGTTCCTCTGTTCCCGGGGCTGTGTTTCTCTCCCAGCTTAGCTTCTGCTTCCACCACAAGTTCAGCTGTAGACCAAGAGACTCTCTGCGTTGCATCTCTCCACAAGGCCAGCTGTAGACTATCCGGCGATCGGCTCACTCCAACATCAGAACTGCTTCTCCAATCTGCTTCTCTAAATCTCTTCTCTAAATCTCTGCAACTCAGATCTGCTGCCTAGCCTTTGTACTTGAGACCATACCCACCGAGGGGCGGGGCCCAGTTAATGCCCTTATCATAACTCAATCATGCCCAGATTAGTTTACAAGAATAATCCAATTTATATTTTTGGAATTCACAATTAAATAAAATTCTGAAACCATTACAGTCACTATAAACTTCAATATAAAATATTTAAAACTTAAAGAACCAGAAAATAAATAACCAAAGGCAAAAAGAAGCCCAGTATTCATTCCAGTGATGACTTTTACTTAGCTGTCTTATAGTACCTGGCTCAGGTCATGTACATAATGGGTACTTGATGTAGAATGCAGAATTAATTAGTAAATAATAGCAATAATAGTGCATTTAAAATGTATTTGAAAATTTCAAAATGCTCTATAAGAAATACCTGAGGAGGGGGGGAACCAATATTTCTTATAAAGTGTGTGTCTATGCTTTACATTGCAGTAAAATTTGTCTTGATGTATAACATGCTACTTAGCTTGTGTCATGAAAAATCACTAGAAGAATCACATGGATATTGTTTATTTTTAAAAAATTAGCATCATACACGATCACTAGAATAAACATAAAGGAAACAACATGTTGGTTTAAAATGTATTAAAAAACAGAAGCCAAAAATGCTTTCATCTATGCTTAGAAATAAGTTCTTAAATATTTAAGCTAATGAGCTTTTCTTTAAATATCTATAGTTAACACACTTATGTAATATGTGATGTTTATCCATTGTGAAGAAAATAATGTATTTGATATTTAAAGTATATTGCGTTTATTGAATTTGTTTATATATTTATATAGTGGCAGAGGTTGTTTTTTTTTTTAAAGATTTATTTTATTTATTTATTTCTCCCCACCCCTTTGTTGTTTTTCACTTGCTGTGTCTGTTCATCTTCCTTGTTTCTTTTAGGAGGCACTGGGAGCCAAACCCAGGTCCTCTGATGTGGGAGGGAGGTGCCTAATTGCTTGATCCACCTCTGCTGCCTGCTTTCTTGTGTCTCTCTTTTTTTTTCTCCCCATATCTCTTGTTGCATCATCTTGTTGCTTCAGCTTGCTGCACCTGCCCATCGTGCCAGCCCGCTGTCTTCTTTAGGAGGCGCTGGGATCCATACCAGCGACCTCCCAGGTGGTAAGCGGGAGCCCAGTTGCCTGAGCCACATCTGCTTCCCATGGCAGGGGTTTTAATGTGATTTTTTCCAGTGCCTGGTGAGGTAGTGGTGTTATTGCTTTTTGGACTGATATTAGGAAGCTTTTTATACTATATAATCTCAATGACGTTTATCCTATTGAGCTGATACTGTTTACTTACACTTCTGAGCTGACTGATTAATAGTCAATGAATAATAATCTGGGAACCTGGTTTTTAGAATTGTAATATTGTACTGAAAGCAAAAGACAGAAATTAGGAAGCATGGAAGTCACAGGGCTCAAGGATATTTTGAACTGAAGTTCCTTTCTCCCTCCCTCCCTGCCTTCCTTCTCTCCTTCTTCCTTCCCTCTTCCCCTACTCCCTAAATTGATTGAGTCCATTGATCAAGAAACTTAAAAATTATAAATTCAACACATTTTTTATCACCTGTTGTAGAATCATATGAGCTAGAAACAATGGGCAGGGAGGGAACCAAAGCTTTAGAGTCAGATTTGCCTCATAATTCCACTCTTAACTAGCTGTGGAACCTGAACGTGTTACTTAACGTTTATGAGTCTCACTTTTCTCATCTGCATAAATGTGGAATATATCACCCACCTCAGAGGTTATGGTAAGAAAGAGACTATGTATCAAAATGTTTTGCCCTATACTAAGCACAATATTTCTGCTCTTTATTATGACTTCAACTTTGCTCCAGGTACTGCTGATGAATAAAACAAAATTCCTTCTCTCCTTTGATTTTTTCCTGCGTAGAATGAGATTGTTGGACTAGAGATCTCAAAGTTTCCTTCCAGTTGTAAAATCTATGGATTTAGAATCCTTTCTTTCTTAATGGATGCTCATGTCGTGCAGTGTCTACATGGTCTGCTGGTCTTTCCTAACTAACCTGCAGGTGAATGTGTTAAATGTGAGGTGCATTGCAATAACAGGGCTGAAGTTTTAATTAACAGAAAGTAGTTTTAAAATTTTAATTACTGTAAAGATTTTGGACTAATCCAAATAATGCAGAAAACACAGATTAAACAACAGCAGCAGCAGCAGCAACCTTGTGTTCCAGGAATATTGTAAAGAATGAGTCAAATGTAATATTTAAGGGCAGGTTAAGTGACAATACCCAGGAGTTAATTAACAACAGTTAACATTTGTTGAAATCCTATTGTGTATACAGTCTTATAGTATAGCTTCAAGTGATTAAAGGAGATGAGAGTAGGATGCTAATGTCTAGGAGGTCCTTTCAGCCACTCCAATCTCCATGCTGTCTGTCCCTAATGGGTTTATCATTAAAGGATCCCAAAAACTTCTTGGAGATTTCTCTTTTGCACTGCTCCCTGTGTCTAGCTTGATTTCCTGGATTTAGTAAGAGTTCCAATTAATATTTGTTGAAAAAAAAACAACAAAAACAAGGTGACTAAAAATATTGTCTAGAAGAGTCCAATATTTTATCATGTACATTCTGAGAAGTCACCAATTTCAATAATGTGAGAAGTCTGAGGAGACCTGCAGGATTATCTCTTTATTTAAAAATTGTAAGAGTATGTTTAGTACAGTAACTGACTGTGGGTATTTTTATCAAGGTCAGTTAAGTGTTTTGTTTAAGAAATGACTTTAAAACTTTCAACAAAAGCCTCTCCCTCCTTCCCCAAAAGTTGTAATCTTGAAAATGAAATATGGAGGCTCTGGTTTCTGGTACTAATTACTATTGCATTGACCAATTTGAGTTTTAAAGTCCGTAGATTGACAACCTTGAGAAAAATCAGAGTTTATTAAAACCATGAGTAATATTTTTATTTTAAAAGAATATATTTTAACTGTTTTAAAAGAATATCTTTTGCTTTTTGCTTTTTTGCCAATCACACCTCAAAATTCCTAGGCAGGGCTACCATGGTCACTCACATGTGGCTCAACATTGTTATTTCTTTCTCTGATGCTCTATTCTAATAGTTGAACAGTGTCTTCCAAACCAAGGAGCCCTTCTTCAAATGACACCCTTCTCTTCCTCTGCCTTTTGATGCAATAAAACTACATAGTATCATACTTGACTCTTGGAAAGATATGGAAAACTCACTGAATTTCTGCCCAAGATGTGAAGAATAAGACTCAACAAATACAACAAATAAAAGCAAGATTACAGTTACTTTCTGGGACACTGACAGCTACAGAGATAGTTTTCAATCTTTTTAAAAATTTGCTTTTGAGTTTAGGGTTTCCTCGCTTCCTTTCACTCATCTGAAATGAGTAAATGCATATGTAAATAAAACATCTACAAGAATTCTTATGTAAATAAAAAATATAGCATTCAGGGAAAGAAAAGAGCAGCTGATAAAGGAGAGCCAGTGCTGTGGGGCTTTGTGAACAAGGGAGGGAAGGGTTGCTTTGTGCCACAACAAAACATTACCCTGTCCGTGAAAGGAAGGAGACAGAAGGCTAGTTTTTTTGCTAAAAACGCCTGGCTCCACGTAACTGACCCAGCGGGGGAATCCTGGTTCTATCTCTGAGGCTCGTTAGTCTTACAACATGGATTCTACAAGTTTGCAGAATACTTGTGTCTGTTCTGCTGCAGGCACAGGGCTCCAGCAGTGGGTTACATTTTTTAAAACAAAAGGGAAGCCAATTCCAATCAACAGAATCATCTTTTAAGCGGTTTCTGCTGAGCTTTATTATTGTTTTGAAAGAAAGTAAAGGCAAGTAAACAAATAAATTATACTTTTCATAAGTTGTTGAGACTTTGTTCTAATGCTGCTGGTTGCTGACCAAAGACAGTCGACTGTACTTTCTTCTCTCCTTCTCTCTCATGCCCTAAATGTACAATTCTGAGTTCCCCAAGGAGATGGGCATTTTTAGTGTGAACAAAACAGATACAACTTGAGCAAAACACCAATTGCCCTTTGAAGCTGACAGTCTCTTACCAAAATGTTTCTGTGGGATATTACCTTACTTTATGACAATTCACATCCTGGCATAAGTAGTGATTAGATACCGAAGGAGACAACTAAATATCAGCAAACAAAGTTGATAATCTGCAAGTTATGAATATCGATGCTTTTCAGGTTCAGGGCAGCAAAGATCGCTAATCACCACCTGGGTGTGTGTTTATAAAAACTCTCAGATCTCAGGAAAAAAATGCTTGTGTGACGCTATTGCTTCCTTCTCATGTTTCTGGCCTGTTACTTGCTATTACACAGCTATTTTTGGTTTAAACTATGTGAGATGGAACATTTCTTTCAGTGTACCTAATATGAGGAGCTTGATTGAAAACACAAATTATATGTTTTGCTCTAATCTTTTCCTCTTTCCAGTAATAAGTTCTTGGATTTTATAACATAAAAGTTAAGCAAAATTTCATAAACATTATAAATTCTGAAAACAAATACCTTTATAGAAGTAGGTTTCCGTGCTAACTATTCTGATGCTTCACTTTTTTGCAGAGATGTGTTAATTTTTTTTTTTTGGCTTTTTGCAACAAAAATACACAAAACTACTTTTTATATGACTTTAGTTTTCTTTTTAATTTCAAAATATCATTCAAACGTGACATGAAAAATCTGTCATTTGACACAAATTAATTAAACTGTTACATTTTTAATAGCTAGAAAGAGACCCTTTAAAGATGGTGAAAATGATGATCAAGATCAAAAACATTTCCCACAAAAGGAAAAATATACACACAAAGGGCAAGGAAGAATCAGCAGTACTCAAAACACACAGCAAGCAAGGATTCAAAGAACCTATTAAGAGTAGTGTTATCCCAAAGGTAATTATTGCCATTGCTTTCTGGGGTGGGAGAAAAATCATAGTGACTTTCAGTATGAATCTCTCAGGTCCCTATAACGACTCTTCTGTCTTCTCAATATAACTTAGTAGGAAAGGCATCTTGCTTTCTAAATATCACACCTGCAGTTATCCACCCTTGGGAATCATTCAATTCACTGGTAAACACAACCCACATACATCAAAAGTTTCCACATTTTCCAGCCCCTTTTAACACCAGGGTCCCTCCCCTCTCCCCAGGCTCCTTGCAGCTATCTAGGGAATCTTTCACTTTTTGTCCTTTCCCGACCCTTCTGGACCACATTTTCTCTTCTTATTCAGACCATCTGCTCTCAAGGAAGGTAAAACTTCTGCTAGGAAAACAATCAGCATCCCTAGCAATTAGTTGCTTTTGTGAAATACCCTTTCACCTTTCAGACACTGCCTATGAAGACATACATTGTGTAAATCACAATTGAAATTATTAGAGTAGTTTAAAAATAGTTTGTAATTGATACATTTCTAGCTACAGCCTCCCCCTTTACCCAGCTAGTGGTACAATCTTCTTGTTCTTGACAGAAGTCTTTCTAAAGACCTGCTCAAGCCTCACTAAGCAGCTGTGAGTTAGGTCATTTTCCCAGGAGTTTTACATGTGGAAAACTGGGCATTAGTAAGGCCTCAGAAAGGACACCATCTGGCCCTAGTGAAAAAAAGGATCATGACACTTCCTGTGGTACCAACAGACCCTGATGAACCAGAAAGGAATTCAGCCCTGGACTGTGATCCAATAGAGACCGCCCCACAATCACCTCCGTGACAGCCAACCCCATTCATCTTAGCAGTTATCTCATAGCACAATGGACTTTTGTGCCATGCTGTTTACTGAAGGCGGAGTAAAATCCATTTTGATTTTTGTGTTTAGTCTAAGTGCCTGTTCTCTTTCCCGGAACACATAACCACATCGGGAGAGGGTGTGCGGCACAAAAAACAGTTCTTTCGGTTACCATTCAAATTTTGCGCTTCCCTCCCACTGTACGTGGGGCATAAGAATAAAACACTGGCTCTTCACGGGATTCAAAGAAGACCTTTTCCAGACATGAAGAGCTGTGCTCCTTCCCACTTGGAATAAAAATTGCTTAAAACTATTCAAAGATGTTTGTAGAAAAAAAAAATGAAATTTAAACAAATAAGGAAATCTTTCCCAGAAATGTTCTGGTTTTATCGACTCCATTATGAATAGGTGATAGAGTGTTGAATGATCCTGTTAAAAAAAATTCAACAACAGCATCAACAACAAGACAGGTGGTTTATTTTTTATTTTCCCCAAACAAAAAGTGTCTGACTCAGGCAACATGAAAGCAGATGCTGATGGCACCTTGCATTGTCTTATAGTTTTTTTACAGTTTACAAAGTCTTTTCACGTTTCAAACTTTAGAATATGGTAATTGGGAAAGTCTGATCAACAACAAATCCTTAATTCTTAATTAAAAAAATTTCTCTTTGGCTGAATAGATAACAAAGCCAACTAAACAAAAATACCTAACTCATTATCAGCATCTACATATATGTGCTTTTTAAACATAAACTATTATTTGTAGTGGTTGATTGGAAATCCTCAAGTCGGTCATCCCGGCACTTGAGAAATGAACCGTTGCCATTCAGGATCAATAGGGGCTTCCATCTGAGGGCTTTTATACCATTTCACAAGCACAATGAGAAGGAGCTGGTTGTGATGGGAAGGTTCTTTCTTAAACCTGAGGCCTCGCCTCTCAATTCTAACCAGATTCTTCTTCATTATCCACACTCACCCTCCACCTTCTTCTTCTTCTTCTTTTTTTAAATTCTTGCAGCCCTAAGATACTAAACCTCATTTTGTCTGCCACTGGGGGTTTCATCTGTACACAGACCTGAATCCTCCCCCACTGTTGGAACCCTCAATAGAAAGCCATATTGTCACACAAAGGGACTTTGGGGTTAAAGAAAATGGCTAAGGCCCACTGTTTTTCCTATTCTCAGATTTTAGCTGGGGTTGAGGGGGGGGGTGGGTAAGGAGGCTGCCCTTCTTCCAAATAAATCTTCTTCTGCCTAGATTTTAAAGAATTTAAGATGCCAACACAGAATGAGTAGAATTTAATTGAGGAAAACATTTCTCTGACTCTGACTCCCTGATGGAAATGATGAGGCTCTTTTGTGGGAAGACATAGTTGCTTCCCATTTATTAACATGTGTGTCCAGGGCCTAATTATAGACATCATCCTTTAGTGTAGAAATGTCACCATTGATGTTATTCATAAAGTGCCCATTGAGAGAAGTTCAAAACTGCTACCTTTATCTGTAGCCATCAGTGAATTTTCTCTGGATTCTGTAACCACTGGTAGAATATTGTAAATATAAAGCCCAAGTTTTTGTGTATAAGGCTCCCTATGTAATAAGGAAAATGCCTTTTGTAAAGTAATAGCTTGATTGGGGATGAAAAAGAATGTGTGCGTGGGTTTCTATTTTGAAAGATCTAAAAACAGGGTATGAAACAGCCAGCATCCTCTTGCTGAAGTGTTTGTGCAATTATGCACACAGTTATTTATCCTATTATAAGTTACTGTCTTTCATGGGTTGCTCTTAATGGCATAACTAAGAAACCTACCACTGAAACTCTGAGACAAGGGCTAGCTGTTAGGGCCATAGACATCAGTGCCTGAAGGGTGGCTGCAGAAAGTAGGGGACACTGAGCCGCTGGGCTGGAAGGACACAGAATGCAGATCCTTGGAAAATGGCCTTTAAGGGAGCACAGAAGAAAGAGGAGGAGGAAAAGGAGGAGGAGAACAGCAGGAGGAGAAGGAAGCTGTGGTTTCCTCAATACTACCAAACATGAAAGCCACTTTGAGACCAGAAATGGGGGTGAAAAAGCCTAGACTTAAGGCATATAAATGTTCAGTAATTTGGGACACAGAATTGTTCTTTCTTTAAAGATTACTGATACTCCCCACAAGAGTAATGGAGTTTGTTTTTTTTTTAAACAAAAGTACAGTTAAAAACCTCATAGATTGTAAAATAATTAATTTTATCTATTATCTTTTCTGACACTTTTCTTAGTGCTGATTTTGCAGCACTAACAGACTTGCCTAACATTAAATGATTTTAAAGGATTACAATGTTAATTAAAAATAAGTGACGTTTAAGTGGAGGCCAGCATGAGCATTGTTTTAAACTGGAGGATCGTGTTGCTCCCTATTCCCCAGAAAGAAGTTCTGTTTTGAGGCAACAGTTCCCTAGGAAGAAAATGACAGAACCAGAAGCAATTTGCTTATGTAGAGATAATGGAAGTGCTCGTGTAGGAAACTCACAAAAGCAGTGTTATGTCCTTGAACATTCTAAAGATCATTGTTAATAGGATCAATTTTTGTGCCTTATTCAACTGGATCATTGATGGCCTGTAAGCACCGCATTTCAGTAGAGGGATGACGTGGCTGTGGAGGTGTGGGTGGGTAAAGGAAGGCCCAGCAAATTCCATGTGATCAGTTCAGCTGCAATAATCTCTTTTCTCCTTCTTGACGAAGCCACACATGAGAGCACTCTGATGTCTTCCATCATTATTTGTCACTCTTCTGTGCAGAGCAACTTATATCCACAGCCATTCCAGCAATTAAAATGAAAAAGAACCAAACAGTATTCTCATTGAATACTCGGAGCCCAGTGCCACCAAGTGCCATCAGATCTATTGAATGTTGGGTATCTAATGCCATTAGTGCTCTGTAAGTATACTGTGAAAAGAAAACCAAATAAACTGTTACATGCAGAATGTAGATAACCATTAAAAAGATAAAATCAGCGTTGGCAACAACTAGATCTCCGGTAACAGGCCCTTGGTGATAATGTGAAGGAGAACTAAGAGACTGGCAGGGACTCAGACTACTTGACAAGACTGAGAAATTCAAATTTTGGTAGACGAGTAGTTATAGGGTAAAATCAATCCAACAAGAATAAGTAAATCTTGTTTCTGTTGAAATATCTTCTGAAAATAACAACCAATATTTTACTAGGCTAAGGTTTTCATTATTTAAACACTTCTCTCAAACTATAACGTGCTTCCACATTTCTAAGAAAGATACTTTTTAATTCCCTTTTCTAAAAAAAGGCAAACTAAAAGAAAGTGAAGATAAATCAACCAAGACCACAGACAGAGTCAGGACTGAACAACGATGATGACTTGCCATTGGTGCTAAATTCAGATCAGGCACTACAGAAAATGAAGGCCAACGGGTAGCTCTCCTTATTCCATAATCATGTTTTTATATGATTTTTACCTGAAAATTTCCTAGTCACTGCAAGACCATACATTTTGAATCCATGTATTTGCTCTTCCATTTAGGAAATGGCTTTTGGAAAGTATCATTAATAAATTCTTTGAAGTACCAAGAATACACTTGCCAAGCATTGTAATACAAACTGCCTTTGGATGCTTGTCCTGACATAATTTGGTTGGGCGAAGAAGTTTTTTTTTTTTTTTAAGATTTATTTT
>PVKH010036951.1:0-11523 GCA_004027955.1 Chaetophractus vellerosus | reverse complement strand
CATTCCTTTGACCTACCGCCAGGGTTTTACTTGTTTCCTGAGTCTTGGATAGCCTACCCTTCCCTCCAAAATCCCCCTTCCCCCGAGTTGAACCTTGGAAATTATTTAGCACTCTTCTGATAAAGACAGAGTGCATTCTAACCTCTCTCATCTGGTTAACGAGTCCACACATTTTCTGCCAGTTCTTCCCAGAACTTAGAACCTTTCTCATGGAAGGAGAAGCACAGTGTGGAAAGCCTACTGATGGTAAAAAGAACAAAAATTACAGCGTGTACAGCTGCAGCTTCCCTCAGTAATGTGGTGAATTTAATGTGGATTAAAGCCAGGGAGGGGCAAAGTAAATTAATTGTTGGATATTCCTTCACAAGCCCACACTTATCTGCATCCATATACAAAGTATAATTGTCACCTGTAGACATCATTATTTCTATGAGAAAAGACACTTTTCTGGCCCAGAGTTCATCTTTTATAAATGAACAATGTGAATCCTTATTTAATATAATTTTATTCTCAATAACAGGGTTTGTAAATGTATATGCTGTTATAAAGTTTTATACACTTCTAAAATCTTTTCCTATCAATTAGTAAACAAAATCTATAACCATCCCATATTTCGACATTGTTTTTTGGAACTCTGCCATCTAGTTACCCAATTTCTTTACTTAATTAACAACCTACATCTAATTATATCTAATGCTTTTCTGCTGTAGAGGTGGTAGAGGGCTAGAAGGAAAAGATAGGCATTGTTTTAATTGTAGATTTTTAAATTGTTATTCAAACACAGTAAATAGAGAAGATGGGGTGAAAATATATGGAAGAAATATACAGCAATTACAACTCAATAGAAGTAAAGCCACTTACAGCTGGTGAGATACAAGTCAGTCATGAGGGTCATGTTTACTGAAAAAGGGAGTTTTGAAAGAAAAGGACATAAATGGGTTACAAAGAAAGGGCAGCTCAGACCGGTGTTCATGTTAATATTGTATGTTGAGAACAGCAGTTCAGTTTTCCTGAATCTAGTAGTAAAAAGTCTGAACCAGGCAGTAATAAGAGATGTTATGGTAATTAGATATGGGGAAAATAGAGGAAGGTAAGACGAGCCTCGAAACATTTACTTATGCATGTAGATTTGATAGAATGAGTTAATATAATTATATATAATAACTGCAGTTTTTTTGAGCAAAAGACGTACATCTAAATCATGATTAATATGTTTTCCTCAATGCAAAGGCTAGCTCAGTGGTTTTCAATCAGGAGTGATTTTTGCTCTTTGCCCCTCCTCAACTCCAGGGGATATTTGGCCAAGTCCAGAGACATTTTTGGTTGTCACAGCTGGAGAGGGGAGGTACTACAGCCATCTAGTGGGTAGACATCAGGGATGAATGCACAAGACAGATGCCATAACAAAGAATCATCTGGCCCAAAATGTCATTAGTGCTGAGACTGAGAAGTCCTGGGCTAGATTAAGGCAAAGAAGCAGTCACTGCTGTAATTAACCAAAGGTGTAAGAACTAGTCGCTTGTTTGGCAAGACCAATTTTCTCTTCCAAGTTTCCCACAAAGCTAATTTGAAAAATACAGTTAAAATTAAGTTATATTCAATTACAGGAATAGTCCAAAATTAATAAAGTTCATGTTTACACCCATCAACATAGATGAATCTCAGAAACATACTGTTAAGTGAAAAAAGTAAATCAAACAAGAATATATTCAGTATTATAACACTTACATAAAGTTTGGAAAGTATATAATATATTATGTAAGGGTATATACATATTCCAATATTAGGAATATGAAGGAATGATATCAATTCAGGATAGTATTTTTGTCTGCAAAGAAGGGGAATGAGTTTGGAAAAGAACACAGGGGGTCCTTAAACATATTGATTATATTCCATTTTTGAGATTTGATGGTGGGTTCTTAAGTGTTTATTATAATAGTTTTATCATTTATATATATCACATAAGTTTACAAAATCACATAAAAACAGTAATAAAATTCAGTTATAATAGTTGTGGTCACTGAACATTTTTCTTTTAAGTTCTATCACCACCTGCAGGTTAAAAACAGGTACTGCCTTTTCAGAGAACAAATTAATGAACATCAAATTAAATGAACTCTGCAAAGCATTAGTGATATAAATAAGTACAAAAGGCAGGATTTCTGCTCTAGGCATGCTTATAATCCATCTGCATAGAAAGGATATTTAGATAAACGTTATTATAGTATAAGATATAGTATTGTAAGTGCCACTTGGCCAGTGTCATACTAAATATCAAATAGAAACAAACAACAAAAAAAGAAAAAAGAAAAAAAAAAAAAGAAACAAACAGTACTTTACACAGCATGACAACTGATTTAGTTTATTTCAATCAAAATCCAAGTTCCTTTTTTATATTCATTTCTGCTATTCCCTAAGCCAGGCCTTGATTACCTCATGCCATCACCGCCTGTTCTCCTTGTCACTCCTTTCTCCTGTACCCAGTCTGTATTAAACATTGCCACCAGATTAAAAGTCTTAAAATTATATCACTGCTCTCTTTCAAAATCTTGAATATTTTCACACTACCTGCAGAACAAAGCCCAAGCTCTTCACACCAGTGTTTAAGGCTTGCTATAGTTCAGCCCCAACTGTTAATCAGTCTTCTGCCTCTCACCAACCACACCATATGAATCCTCAACTTCGGCAGTTTGGTCTCTCTGCATCGTCCACTGTTTACTCCAGGTGTATCGTCTGTGTTCTTGCTTGACCCTTTTTCTAGAACATCATTATTGCATTTAGTCCTTTCCCCCATCTAATACATGTGTGGTTCGCGCCTCATGTTTAAGCTGAAATGCAGTTTCAATGGGATCTTTTAGTGGCCACTCTACATCTACATTTCCACCAGATTGCTGCCCTTAATTTCATCCTACATAGAAATCCTGGATCCATCATTATCTTTGAAGCAATGTATCCCCACTTTTTCTCTGAGTTCCTAAAGCACTTACTGTTTGTACCATTTGATATAGTCATATACTACTGATACGAAACTGATTCATTTGCATAGGGTTTGTTTTTTGAATTAGATGTTGAGTTCTCTGGAAGCCAGTGAAAATTTTATAGTTTTCCCCCCCATATTCTCTTTCCTCATTCCATTATGAAGATCAGTGATGCTCATATTTGAGTTAAGAAACCTGTTTAATGTAAAAATTTTTGTCTCAGACATTTTTAGGGTCCACATAGTCAGCAAACATGATGACGAATAGCTACCATGATTTCAGTAATGTATTTGAATTGTTTTAATGACAAGTTACCACATACTCTTAAAAATATTATATAACTATAACAATATATAGACAATGTTTGTTGAACATCGACTTCTATCCTATCACAGGTCACAGGTCAAGAATAACCCTAACAGAGACATACTGCTATTAATAATAACAATAAAAATAACTTAAATTTCATAGGCACCAATACTACAAATTGCCTCACTATATATTTTCATAATGTACATTATTGTATGGCAAATGGGTTTAGCAATTGCATAAGGACACAATTTCCACAACCCAAAATGATAATGATAAAATAGCTAACATTTGGGGGTCTCCTCGTATGCCAGTAATTTTCGCCCTGCGTTTGCTTACTTAACCAAAAAAATCCCTCCAGAGCGCGATGTACCGAATTTGTCACTTGGAGCTGCTAAAGCTCTTTTGTAAACGGGGATGCATGCAGTACCACGCAGCGTTTACGTTTGGTTGCTTGCCACACACAACTTGTTCGCCCCACACGCCCCCGTCCACCCTTCACCGAAGTACGAGCTCTGGTGGGGTAAGAACGGCGTTTCTGTTACCTCAGCACCTAGCGATCGCCGACACACAGAATGTGCCAAAAATGTATGAAAAGTGAATAGTGTCAAGGCTCATTGCATTGGTAACTGACGCTCGACCCACGGCAAACGGAGGCGGCCGGAAGCGCTTCAGAGGCTGGAAGCGCTTCAGTCGCCCGGCTCGTGTTCAGCTGCAGCTCGATTTACTCGAGAACAGCTTCTGCTGGCAACTGAGAGCAACGTGTTGTTGTTGTTGTTGGAAGCCAGGTGCCCATTCTTCACTCCTCCCTGCCCTTATTTTGCTTTAAAGAAAAAATACTCTTATCCCTTGTGTACAAGTGGAATTGGCGGGTTGATGATTCAACTTTCCAGCCAGGCTCTCATTTTCAAAAAAAGACAGAATGTGCCAGTTCACTAACTTTAACAGAGCTGCTGGTGAAAGAGCCCAAGTTAAAAAGGAAATTCAGAGACTCTAGTTTGAGAGAAGAATATTTCCCAAGGTTAAATTCTAACAAAAATCATCCGGTTCTTCTGAGGAAAAAAAAGAAAAGAAAAGAAAAATCCAAGCTGGCATGGATTACTAACAATATTTACGGTTCTCCCACTGACTGCTATACTGCATTTTGGGGACACTATTTCCTCATATACGGAACTTGGGGCTGGGCTTCTGTTTCCACTGGTTACCGGCTGTCGGGGGCAGGGAAGAGAAAGGCGACGCGGCCCTTCCCTCGCCGCTTCCCGACACGCGCGGAGGCCGACACTGGCGCGGTCAGCGAGCCAATTACTGGGCGCATTTCCCGGCGGATCCATCCGCGGAGGTCGGCACCCCCTCGTCCCGCGGTCGGCGCCGGGAAGCGCACAGCCTGCTGGGACTTGTAGTCTCGCGGCGAGCTGGCCCCTGGGATGTGTAGTCTCCGGTTGTTCGTTGGCGTATTCGACGCCAGGGGCGACCCCACAGACTCCGGCGGGTCACGTGACCCCGGTCTAGCGCGCCGTTCGCCTGGCGGCTCCCGCCCCCGCGCGCTCTCGCCCCCGCGCGGCCGTTGCCGAGGAGACGGCGCATGCCGCACCGCGCGTCGCCCCCTCTGCAGTCCCCCCGCCCCTCTTCTCCCACCACAATGAGATCCTAAGATGGCGCTGGCTGCGGCGGTTGGCGCTGAGCAGCCGAGGTAGAAGGGCGGCCCCTGGGTCCCAGGCAGCCCGAGCCGCGCCCGAGCCGCTGCGCTCTCCAGGGTGGCGGGCCGCGCGGGCTCGCCGCCGCTTCACCTCGGGGTGCAGGTAATGCCTGCGCGTCCTGGGCCCTGGCAACCGCGGGCGGCGCCGCAGGGGCGGGAGCGCCGCGGCCCCGAGGCCAGGCCCCGGCCTGCGCCTCCGCGGTAGCCCCCGGCCCCTGCCGGGCGCCCCCTCCCCAGGCCCGGGCCACCTCCCGCCGAGCGACCCCCTCCGGCCCTGTCCTTCCCGGGCCGCGAGGGGGACTGCCCCTCCGCGTGGGGCAGCGAGCGGGGGCTGCGGTGGGCTGCCGGGCGGCGCTCAGGGGGCGCCGAGGCCGCTCCCCGCCCTCAGCTCCCGCCGCGGGAGGCCTGCCGCCCCGGTGTTCTCAGGGCCCGGGGCCGCCCCGCGGAGGCCGTGGTGGGCGTGCTCGAAGAGAAAGTTAGTTTCCTAGCGCCCCTCCTCCGGACCCCTCCTGCAGAGCCAGGGAGAGGGGCCTGGGACCGGGCAGGTGACGGCCGGGTGGGCCTCGGGCGTTCGCGCCGCGGAAACAGGTGTTTGGGGTCAGGTATCGGGCGGGCGCGGGAGGCGGGGCGCTCTCCGGTCGGCGCGGCCCGGGGCCGGGCGCGGCTCTGCGTGGCGTGCCTGTGGCGGGGGGCGTTTTGGCGCTGGGAGCCCGGGCTTTCTGGGCGCCCCTGCCGCCCCCACCCAGTAACCGCTTTCCGGACTCCGCCTTTTGCTGGTCTCTGGTTACTGGACTGGGTGCACCTGCTCCGTTCTCTCCCTGGCACCTTGCTGCCAGGGGCCCTGGGCGCCCTTCGAATACTGAGTTTTGGAACTGAAGGTAAAACCTTTTGTTTATGTAGTGACAAGGTTATTTCATTATGAAGCGGCTAGCTTTTAAATGAGTAAACATTTCTTTTCCTATCATCGGATGGACAGTTTTTGAATAGTTTTGTAGGAAGTTAATGACTGGATCCATCAGAAGAGTGACTTTGGAATGGATCTTTAAGTGAGAATTAGGATTAATCATTTTTATATATTCCAAAATAGAGATTAAGATATCAATTTGCTGTATGGTGGGATCTTACAAATTTGGGGGGGGGGTAAACTTTTATGCATATCACATATTTTCCAGAAAGACTAAGGTAATTTGAGTTTAAAATATTGGTAAATTGGAACTCTTTCCCGCTTATCTTAATTCTTCTGAACTTTTTTAGGTCATAAATACAGTATTTGTTGGTTCGTACTTGAGAGTGTAAGTAAAGAATTCCTAAAGTGTGTTTTGTTTTTTTTGTTTTTTTTAATCATAAGCAGGCAACAGCTTTGAAGTGTGGATCAGGAAAGTCGCTGTTTCTGAGCTGCAAAAACTAGTTTCTAAATAGGTAATTTAGCATCATTATATATATTATTGTCCTTTGTATTTATATTATAATTCAGGAAGACTGTGGTGGAGATATATATCAAAAATAACTTTGTATGATTTGAGGGCTTTCTTTACTCAACAGTTGGGTTTGCTGCCCTGTTTGCCCTGCCTTTTTAGCATGCCACTTTGGTCTGCCTTCATACCTGCATTGGCAAAAATGATGTCATTCCTAATTACTAAACATTGGAATGGTTTATGCAGTACTTTTTGAAATTTCTTTGTTTTCACAGAATTTTTTCAATCCATTTCAGTTTGAATTTATTTTGCAACTATTTGGGTAGTCTGTCTTTCCAAATCCATTTATCGTCAAGTCATATTAAATCATCTTCTACATTTCTTTTAATTGTTGTTTACAGCTTGTTTTTTTCCTGTACGATCACCTCCATGTTTTGAGCTTATTATACATGCTATTAACTGATATTCTGGTTTTTCTTTTGGATATCTAAAATTCTAGTTTTATGTGTAGTGCATTGTCACATGCAGAAAAAAATGTACTAGAGAATATAAGTTCATTTGGGGGAAGACAATTGCTAAGGGTAATTTATAAATTAATTGATTAATGGATGAGACTCAGAAGAGATTTTGTTAAATGTCATTGCTCTTTTAAAAAAACTCAGAAATATTCTGAAACTAATTCTACTGTTAAAATTTTAAGAAAGTCCATTTTCCAAATTTGTTTACTATATCCTTGCTTTCTACAAAAGCAAATTTTCAGTTCCCACTTGAGATGAGCTATCATAAGAAAATGCAATTAGCAGATGATTCATATTTTTATTATAATTCCCAGTGGTTCTTCCCCCCCCCCCCCATTAGAAGATTATAACTGAATAGGACAAAAATAGAACTCAGGGAAAAGGTCAAATGAGTATTGTATTAAGAGTTTTTTTAAAACATTAAGAGTGATTGTTGTATAGTAGGCATTTAGTAAAATAAGAAGAATGATAAAATTAGTAATAGTCAAGGATATATCTTCTGTGTTTGTTTGTTTTTGTTTTTTGGAGGTACCGGTCATTGAACCCAGGACCTCATACATGTGAAGCAGGCCCTCAACCACTGAGCTATTTTCCTTTCCACTGTACATTTTCCTTTTAACACATTAGGGAAGATGGGTAGAATGGGTTACAGATATAAGGATATTGAGTTAACTCACATTGGAAGACCTTGATTTTTCTCAGTAGAGGATTTGGCCCTTTGTGAAGGAGACAGGTGGATTTGAGACATGGAAAAAAATTAGAAAGGGTTTGAAATAATTACACTAGAGAATTCAGTAAGAAGTCAACAAGGGATATATGGCATTGCATTCATTCTACACATTTAACTGCATTCCTACAACGAGCTCCTTAATGATTATGAAGTCCTGGAAACATGACATTGGGCAAAACAGTCAAGGTAGCGTTCCTCATGGAGTAAACTTACATTTTTGCGAGAGAAGGTGCTTTGTGTGTGTGTTCATCAGATGGACCTAGTCAATGCCATTTTATGGCTATATCCCCACTGTTTGTTGAGTAGAGTTGAGTAGAAGCAGAGAAAGCAGGTAGTTGAGGTCATCCAGAAATGAGCTGACAGGGAATATAAATGATGACGTCAAGGAAGCAAGGGAATTGAGAAGGGATAAATGAATTCAGGGAGAGAGAAAGGATCGAGGAACTGGAAGTATTCAGGATGGCCATGAGCAGTTCAGTAGGAATGAAGAAGTGAGAGAGAATATAAGAAATTATGATCAGAAAGAGGAATTTCAGAAGTTCAGAATCGTGAATGAGTTATCAGTTCAGAGTAAAAACAGTATTGGACTAGAGAAGATGAGATGGACACTGGAATTGAGGCCAGAGTCTTAGAAAAGTTTGGCATATGCTCAGGTCATGAAAGCAGGGAATGAAGTGGAAAGAGAAACCTCAAGCCATTTGTTGAATTATCAAGAGAAATGCAAGGCTGTCCTGGGGAGGAGAATAAGAAATGGTGCCCCAGATAGGGACAGTGTTGTTTTTCATTGTTAATTGCTCCATAGAAGAAAGATTAAGCAAATTAAATAAGAATTATCTGCAAATAGTATCTTCATGAATCTGGGAGAGTAGGAAGAACAGCATCTTTTAGGGAGGATTTCCAAGGGCATTATGCTTTTAGGGTGATTGGAATTTTATTGAAGCCAGAGAAGTAGGATTGTTTGGGAATGGATGGGTGATGTTTGGGAAATTGTTCCTAATGGTCCAGTAGAAGGGGATGGGAGGAGGAGCTGTCATCAGTGAGCACAGCATGGAGTGGGCAGTGAAGATCGGGATTTTAGATTGAGGGAAGTAGGTAGGCCTGCTGATTTGCCTAAAGGAGGTATATGTGAATAATAATGAAATAAATGATAGAAGGAAATAAATGATAGATTTGAGACATAAATTGGAGGGAGGGAGGGGTCATAGCAAGCAAAATTTTGTATATTGGGAGATTAATTGGCCTCAAAGTTCTCACTTTTGCTTCTGTAGAAAGCAAGGATATAGTCAACTAATTTTGTTGGTGTGAAAATGTTTTGGGTTTTTTTTGGAGGTATTGGGAATTGAACCCAGGACCTTGTATATGGGAAGCAGGCACTCAACCACTGAGCTATATCCACTCCCCAATGAGAGCTGGTTTTCCGTTTGTTTGTTTTTTAGGAGGTAATAGGGATAGAACTTGGAACCTTGTACTTGGGAAGCAGGCGCTCAACCACTTGAGCTACATCTGCTCCCCGGTGTGAAAATGTTTTGAGTAAAGTAACTGTCCATATGATGTAATACTTGGTACATAGTGATGTCTCATCAAATTCTTGTTGACGTAAATTGAGTGTTAATATTTTGTTGGCAGTTTATCTCTCTGCCTTCAGTCTTTTACAATGTTTTAGTTTTTTAATTAAGTGGGGGTAATTATAGAGGTATCTTTTAAAGTTCTAGGAAATTATTAAAATGTAAAAGTTGAAAGAGCTATGGAAAAGATCCTGTATAATTTTTAGGTGCTTGGCAGTCCTAATTACAGAGGAGAAATTGAGAAATTCCTCAAGTGAAACTCTGGCTAAACAACATATAATTTCAAATACGCATTTTCTTCTCAGTTTCCATTAAAAGTGCTTAAATGTACTAGGTATTTGGGTTCTTATATTTACTGATTGACATTTCCCAAATGATAACCTTTAGAAAAGTTATATTGATATAAAATACCAGCTTTGTTTATTTTAACTTGAAGTGAATATTTAGGGGGAAAGACGGTGCTTTCTATATTATTTTATTTGGGTAATGATTATCTAATCATACACGCTTTCTTGATTCACTCTTCCCACTCCCGCTGTTTCTACCACTCCCTCCTGGTTTCCTTCTTCTCTTTCTGTTCCTTCTCAGTGTCCTTTGTCTCTGCCTTTCTCTTAAACACCAGTATCCTTCAAGGTTCAGTCTTCTTTTATTCTTCATCTTCTCCTTGGGCCCTCGTCCACTTCAAGTACTGCTTACGTGGAAGACTTTCAGATCGCCCCAGTCCAGATTTCTCTTAAGAGCTAGATAGATGTTTGTCCACTAGACAAATTCATTTGGGTGTTCCATAGGCTCCTCACACCCAATTCATCATCTCCTTCTTGTAGCAACAAATACCTGTTCCTTTTCTCATCACTTTGAATATATCATCATCCACCCAGCTGCTCAAGCTAGAAATTTAGGATTCATCCATCCTTGCTTCCTCATCCCCCACATCACAACAGTTACCAACACCTATTGATTCTGCCACGTAAGTCTTGCTTAAGTTGGTCCTCTTCTACATCCCTCGTGTTTTGATGATTGGAAGTTACTCTTTACTTCTAAATAATAGTTTATATTAATGTGTCTACAGAATAAAATTTGGAAGGCAGAGATCTGTATTTTAAGTGACTTTGAGGTAGTTAGAGAGGTTGGCACAAGGAGGAGAGAAATGATTTGCCGTTAGTCTCTAGGGGAAGTTTATAATGGAAAATATTTACTCTCTCAGAGAAATCCACTGACTGTTAAAATATTGAGAATTGGTCCACATGCATTTATTTTTTTAGCTTCACACTAATAGTTTCACTTTTATAGTAGTGTGACTTTTAAACACACTTGATATCATCATTATGTTATTAATATTAAATATTGTTTTACTGTACAGCAATTATAACAGGTCAAATTATTCATTTTATAAATTTAATAGACAAGACCTTATTAAATGTTCTTCTAAAAAGATTTTAAAAGATTTTAATCTATTTTTCCCACACTAATTTTAATATGCAGTTTTAGGTTGTTTTTAGAAACTTGTAATAATTTTCAAAGTTGTTGGCTTATAATTAGATCCCAAAACAGGCTCTGCATCTTAGGGAGACTCTATCATGATATAAAACATAATATAAAATATTATTTCACCAAACATATTCTTAATAGACTTATCTTTAAGTTTACTTTGTAACTGTACTGATAGAAAGTATAACATACCCTATTTTAAGAAAAAATTGAGATGTAAGAATTTTTACATAAATACTTTAATTTTTCCCCTCTACTTTGCCTTTAGTACTTTTAAATAGGGTATCTCCTCTACTGTGTATGTATTTTTTTGAGCACTTATTCTTTATTTTATTTTTTTTAACAATTTATTGAAGTATTCATACAAGAAAATACATAAACTGTAAGTGTTCAGTAAATATCATGAACTTACAAAACAGACATGCATAACATACAGGGCTCCCACACATCAACCCCCCCCCCCCAAACAGCCTGCATCGTGAAACATTCGTTAACAAATCATGAAAGAGCATTGTTGAAGTATTACTACTAACTATAGTCCCTATCTTCCTCCCCTATACATTTTTTAAAGGATTTATTTATTTACTTTTACACACACACACACCATTTTTGCTGTTTCTGTGTCCATTCACTGGGCAGCTCTCTGTTACTGGTGATATTTTGAAAATTTAATGCATATTCTTTATCACCTTTTCTCTCTCTTCAGTATTAATATTTGTTTTGTGGTGTTTTTTTGTTTGTCAAACTTTCAAAACAAAGCTAAATTACTGATAGGTGGCATCTTTATTTTGGTAGGGATGTGTCTATGTCTTTAAAAATAATGT
>PVKH010036950.1:0-11524 GCA_004027955.1 Chaetophractus vellerosus | reverse complement strand
ATATATATTTAAGATTTATTTATTTTATTACATATTTCCCCTCCCCCCCCACTGCGGCAATACGCCGAGACTGGTCACTGCACAGGCGTGGCTTTCCCTGCTTGTGGGCGGCTTCTGCTTCCATTCACGGCCAGCTTTCAGTTCGCGGGTGGCTGGCTGCGCTCCATTCGCGGGCGACCTGCCCTGCCCATGGCGGCTTTTGCCCTGTCCGTGGCAGCTTTTTGCTCTGGCCCGCCCATGGCGGCTTGCCATTCTCAAGGCGGTCTGCCCGCTAGGAGAGGTCCCCGGGAACCTAACCTGGGGCCTCCCATGTGGTATGCCGGTGCCCTATCCACTGGGCTATCGAGCCGGCCCCTCCCATATATTTTAAAAATACTTTCTTTGTGGTTATCCTGGCATTATATTATGCAACCTACTTCTATAACCTACTAATTTGAAAAGATACCAACTTAGCTTCAGTAGCATACATATTTTCTCTTCCCATGTCCCTTTATTTCTTCTCTTCATGCTGTTTTTGTACCACTTTACCACTAGATTTTTCACATCCATTTTCAGAAAATATGCTTTTTTCTCATTCAATTGTATTCTGATTCTTATATGAATTAATGAGTAGAATTGTATATTAAGAATGCAGCACTATTGGATTTTGCATTTTAGTTACCTTTATTGATGATCTTCATTTTTTCACACTACTGCAAGCTACTCTCACCTGTCTTTTCCTTTCAAATTTCAGAAATCCTTTTAGTAATTCTTGTAGGGCAGGTCTCTTGTTGGTGAGCTCTTACAGTGTCTGTTTACCTGTGAGTATTTTAAATGCTCCCTCATTTTTGGAGGACCATTTTGCCAGATAAAGTAATTTTGGCTGACAGTTTTTCTCTTCCAGTGCCTTAAATATGTCGTACCACTGTCTTCTTGCCTCCATGATTTCTGATGATAAATCAGCATTTAATCTTATTGTGGATTCCTTTTATGTTAAGAATTTTTTTTCTTTTGCTGCTTTCAGAATTCTCTTTATCTCTTTGGCATTTGACATTCTGATTAGTATATGTCTTGGAGTAGGTCTATTAGGATTTATTCTGTTTGGAGTATGTTGTGCTTCTTGGACATGTATGTTTATGTCTTTCATAATAGTTGGGAAATTTTTGGCCATTATTTCCTCAAATATTCTTTCTACCCTTTTTCTCTTCTCTTGTCCTCCTGGGACACTCAGGGCACATATGTTTGTGTACTTAGTGTTCTCACTCAAATCTCTGAGACACTGCTCAGTTTTTGGTATTCTTTTATCTATCTGCTCTTCTGATTGTATGATTATGATCATGCTGTCTTCTAGTTCTCTGATTCTTTCTTCTACTTGTTCAAATCTGCTGTTGTATGCCTCTAGTGTTTTATTTTACTTACTTTTGTGTTTTTTTAATAAATCAGTTTTATTTATGCATATTAATAAAGCATACAATTCACCCAAATCATACAATCAATGGTATTTGGTATCATTACAAAGTTGTGTATTCATCACTTCAATCATTATTAGAGCATTTTCATTATTTCAATATCTAGTGTGTTTTTAATGTCTATTATTGTGCCTTTACTCACTATAATTTCTATTAGTTTTCTTTTTATACTTTCAAATTCCTTATGCTCACACATTGTCTTTTTAAATATCCTTTAACTTTTCATGCATAGTTCCTTTATCTCCTTGAATTGATTTAGGAGATTTGTTTAATTATCATTGATTAGTTATTCCAAATTCTGTGTCTCTTCTGAATTTTTAATTTGTTCCCTTGACTAAGCCATATCATCCTGTTTCTTAGGATGGCTTGCAATTTTTTGTTGATGTCTAGGCATCTGATTATCTTGATGAGTTAATGCTGAAAGTCTCTTTCTCCCCCTGGACTGGGATTTTATTGCTGATTGGCTTTGGGTTAAGGCTCTTCTTTGATGCTTGGTCTAACTTATTTTAAATCTTTAGAATAGCCCATGGTTAACTGTTCAGATTTCCTCAGCTTTTCATCTGATTCTCTCCCTTACTCCATGCCCCATATTCCTTACACTTTTTAGTTCTGGAATCCATCCTATCTTACATCAGTTCAGTTTAACTTTCATACCTTTTTTCTTTCTGTGAGGCTTTTCTGCCCCCAATTTCTTTCCACTTCTGGTATCCCACCCCGAGGAGCCTGATGGAGTAAATCCAGAATGATGGGTCACTTCAGATAAGTCTGTTTTGCCTTTGTGTGGTCCAGCCAACTGAATTGACTGAGGGCACAATAGTTCTTACTCACGTTTCTATTATGGTCTCTCTCCTCTCCAGCCCCATCACCACCTGGCTCCTTTTGTATGCAGCACTCCTTAGTGGCTTGTTTTCCACCTTGGGTTTCTGTGGGCTTAGGTCCCTAGGCCTTGATATGCATGGAGTACTATCTCACTGCTGTGAGTTGCTCTACAGCTTCTGTCCACAGTGGGGGGACCTGTGTCATGTTGCTTCTGTGTGACTCCCAAGGTGTGCAAGACTGAGTGCGGGAGAGGGAATGGGTATGGACTGGTGTTCTGGGTTCAAATTCTTCTACCTAGATTTTTTCTGTTTTTTTTTTTTTTTTTGATACAGTGTTTGTGGAGTCCTTCTCTAGTCTCTATCATCCTCCAAAGTTCTAAGCAAGTGGGTCTTTTTCAGGGGAGTGTTACATCACCATGCTGATGATGTCACTCTGAAATCTTTGTTCTTTTAATTTTTAAATTTCAGTTTGTTTTACTCTGACAGGATACAAGATAAACACTCAGTTTACCTGAGCTTTAAAAGGATGTTTCTTTGCCCCACTTGAATGAGCAATAAAGACATATGTGCAATTGGCTATGTGAAAAGCGTGAATGAGATCTTTTTTTAATATAGGCATGTACAACTATAAAATTCCCTCAAAGTGTGGTTTTCACTGAGCCCATAAGGAGGTACTAGGGATTGAAATTGGCACCTCATACAAGACCCCTAAGCTATATCCACTCCGCTGAGCCCATAAGTTTTGAGAAGTACTTTCATTTTCATTCATCTAAAAGTATATTCTGATTTACTTTGTGATTTCTTCTTTGATAGTTATTTATGAATGTAATCTTTAATTTCTGCATATTTGTGAGTTTTCCGAAATTTCTTTTTGTTATTGACTTCTATTTTCATTTCATTATGGTCAGAGAACATACTCTATATGATTTCATTCCTTTATAATTCCCTGAGACTTTCTTTGTATCTTAATATATGGTCTTTTCCTGGAGAATGTTCCACATCCACTTGAGAAGAATTTATGTTCTGATATTGTTGGATAGAGTGTTTTATAGATTTGTGTTAGGTCTTGTTGGTTGATAGTGTTGTTCAAGTCTTCTAAGTCCTTGTGGATGTGTAGAAAGATAGTTGGGGCATTGACACTATCTGCCAGAGAAATCAGAATAGGGAGGCAGTTTAGGGCTTATATATTCTTTTCTTCTGTGGAATTTACTTAATAGGTTTTCAACAAAATAGTCATTCAGAATCATTTTTTCTTTACCTCTATTCCTATCTGCCTTCTGGACTTGTGCATATCAAGATCTTCTATAATACTTGATGAACCCTTAGAATATTCTCAAACTGGTCCTGATTCTTTGTTATAAAAAACATTACCAAAATGGTCACTAGACACTTCTGTTATTTTCTAGCTTTATGACTTAAGGGAAAATGACCAGAACTTTGAGACTAATCTTCATTTGTAAAATAAAAATAATCCCTGTATCTTAAGATTTCTTTTCATGGACACTATGTAAAATAAAGGTATTAAAAATCTTTAGAACATGTTAGATGCTAAATACTTGCCTTAATCCTTTCTTGTTCAGAATCTTTATCAGTGAGAAAGCATGGTTATGAAATTTTTTGATACAAATCTGAGATTTAAAACCATTCATTTCAGAATCATGATATGAAAACATACTGACAGCATGAAATAATAGGCTCAATCTAGCAAGGGGAAATTTAACAATGATACATAAGAAATTTTATATTTGAGCTGAAAGACAACTGCACATAGGGTGTTGGAGGTTTGATGTACCATCATTTTATGTGAAAAATACGGTAGCAATTTAGTTTCCCTACAATAGAATTGGCTATGATGAGTAATGACAAAGAAAGAAACTAGTTCTTGGGTAATATGAAGATAAAGCAAGCATCCAGAGCCAGATGTAGTCATTCCTCTGTATAGACACTAATCAGGTCACACTCACATTATAAAGTGTCTTTTAGTTTGCTAAAAGCTGCTGAAAACAATATGCCAGAAATGGTTGGCTTTTACAATGGGGATTTATTAACTTATAAGCTTACAGCTTTGAGGCTTAGAAAAATGTCCAAATCAAGGCATCAGGCAACACTCTCTCCCCAAAGATAAGCTCCAGGCAATCCTGGACTTTTCTGTCACATAGAAAGGCACATGGTGGCATCTGCCATTCTCTGCCTTCTCCTCCGGGCTCCACTGCTTTCAGCTTCTGCCTCCTCCGTCTGTGGCTTTCTCTCAGCTTCCGTGAGTTGCTCTCTGAGCTCCGGTGTCTTTTCTTTCTTCCCTTCTCTCTGTATTCATCCCGTTTATGAGGGAAAACAGTAAGAGGATTAAGACCCACACTAGGTCATGCTGGAGGACTGAAGTATTCTCACCAAAAAGAAGGTTCCACCTGCACTAGGTTTATACCCCCAGAAATGGATTAGCTCTAAGGATGTGATCTTTTCTGGGGTCCACAAAAAACCTCAAACTACCACAAAGTGATTTGAAAGAATGAATTCTACTTATGGAAGAGGTGCATATCCAGGAGAGTAAAAATTCTGGAAAGTAGCTCATGAGAAATATTTGAAAGAACTTGGGATATATAAACTGAGAGAAGTAGGACTTGGTCAGGGAGCAAGTTTCACAGTATCATATTTTATATATGAATGAGGGGAAAGCTTATTTTGTGCCTCTCCCATGTTTAAATGTTTGAATATCATAATTTCAGCAAATGTATAAAAACAATTTTCTCACAATTAGATCTAGTAGATAAAGAAGATTTATTTTGAGGTTCAGGGAATCCCTCATAGGCAGCAAAGGCTGGACTTCCACTTGTCTGTTTGATAGCTCCATTCTGTGGTGTGTGTGTGTGTGTGTGTGTGTGTGTGTGTGTGTGTGTGTTATGATGAGGGGGGCAAAAAGGAGATGGTCTGTAAGATCCTTTTCTAATGAGTCATAGTGACAGAGACTGCCAGTTATCCACCAAAATCTCCTCTTTGTTCTTTCTGTGGTAATAGAATTACAGCTGGGCATATGGCCTTAGAGAGGACCATATTCCCGGAACCCCTTATAGTTAGGTGTGGCCCCATGCCTCTGTGCTGGACAATAGTTGGAGACTAGAAGTGACATAAGCCCCTTCTGGGCCGGGCCCTTATGCCAGCAGGTGTGTCTCATTCTCCTTCCCTCAGGCTGGAGCAAGGTTGGATCAGAGCAGTCTGCTGACTTGGAACCTTCACTTAGGCAGGTTTCCTAAGAGTTGTTCTTTAAAGTCACATTACTATCTGTAATGGTTTGACAGTTTTATCTAATTATGAATTCCAAAAATATAAATTGAATCATGCTTGTAAACTGATCTGTTCATCTGGGCATGACTGGGTTATGATTAGGGCGTTGACTGGGCTGTATCAGTAGGGCGTTGAGCCCAACCCCTGGGTAGGTGTGGTCTCAAGTATAAAAGGCAAGGCCAAAGACAGAGGGAGCAGATTTGAGAAGCAGATTTTTGAGAAGCAGTTCTGATGTTGGAGAGGACGCCCCAGGAGAAGACAAGTGAGCCGTTCGCCTGATAGTCTACAGCTGCAGCCCTGGGAAGAGAGGAACCCAAAAAGCCTGAACCCTGGCAAAAGTCGGCAGCTGTCTTGCTCCAACACGTGGACTTTGGTAAGGGAAGAAACTTATGCTTTGTGGCCTGGTCGCTGTAAGCTTCGACCCCAAATAAATACCCTTTATAAAGACCAACCAGTTATTGGTATATATTGCGAAGGCACCCCTTTGGCTGACTAAAACACTATCAAATCCCTTTCTATATCAGTCTAGCCCTTTTCACAAGAACAGATTCAAATTTCATAAAGTCCAAATCCTGTACAAATTAGGAAAGTGGGGAGTCTTCTTTAAAAAAAAGATACAAAGTTACAAATACAAAATTAGGTACAAAGATGAATATTTAACTAGAGAAGAAAAGTTTCAGCAAATTGCAGATTAGGAAAATAAACTGCCAAAGAAAATAAACATCATAAGCCAGAAAATCAGCATTATATTTATATTAGTTACCTCCCAAAACACTCATGATACTTTTTCTCTTCATTTTTTTTGGCTGAATACTCCTTATGCCGCCACATGACGGTGCTTTTCTAGTATCATTTTCTGTAGTGAGAATAGAAAAATAATTATTTTTTTCAGAATAGTTGATCGAATTTCTTTTAGTTTTGTTTTTGATGGTTTCGGAAACTTCATTTAGCTTCACAACCCCTTATTGGTATTGCCGTATAGATTTTTAAGATTGATATCACATTTAAGGAAATATCTATCACGTTTCTTTCAAATATAAGCTGTAAAATTGCAAGGCTTTCCAAGTGTTCCTGTTCAGGAACTGATTAGAAATCCTGCTAGAAGTGGTGAGACTCTCGGCCATTCTCGTCAGGGGCCTATTAGGGGTGCTGCACCTTTGCATAGGGGTGGCAGGGGTGTCAGCCCAGGTAATGACATAACTCAGAAGAGCAGGCAGTCATTTAACTCCACACTAAGGTGACTGGAAACCTCATAAAAATATTGCTTCAGTCTTGAACTAAAAAGTCCAGAGCTGCAAATCCTCTTAGTAGATCCCCCAAATTCTTGTGTTTAGCAGCAATTTATTCAACCTGGGGGAAAGCATGCCAAAGGAAAGTCAGGGTGAGAAGACTCAAAGGTCTGAGCCAATGACTTTGCCAAATTTCCATGAACTAATGACCTTGGGAATCCATCACTAGGTCTCACCCTGGGCTGTGAAAGGGCCATGCACAGGTGAGGGCCTCTGAAGCTTAAGCCTCCTGAGCTTCCTGGGACATCCTCACCCACCTTTATTCTGCCTAATGCAATCCGTAAATTCTGATGGAGAATGTCTCAGCATTGTTATTTTCTGAATAAATTTAAACATTTAACACCTCATCCTAGTCCCCACCCCTTTTCATTGATAGATTCTTGGATTTGCCCCTTTATTCTGGCACCCCTCTTAATTATGGATGTATTCAGTGGATGGGGAGAGATGAAAATTAAATTGTGGTTCCCAGCTGTAGCTAACCAACCATGTGTTCATGGACAAGTTGCCAATAGTTTCTTAATGTATATATTCTTAGGTTCTAACTTAGCAGTTGGCCCGTGTTAGACACCCAGTACACAAATAGATAGTGAATTCCTACTAAAATCCTTGGCCATTGGGATTTGGTGCAAAATACGACAGTGTTCTTGTCCTGATGGACCTTACAGTAGAGTGGGAGAAGCAGAACATAGCCAATGAAATTTCATACATATTAAAGTGGTTAGTTCTAAATAATAACTAAATTATCATAGATACTTATAGTTAGAAGTACTATGAGAGAAAATAAGCAGAGAAAAGTGGTGGTGGGGGACAGGTAGGTCGAAACTGAAGGTGATTGTAACAAGCTTAAGTCTGGGTTTTAGGGACCTGCTTATAAAATGATATGTTCAGCCTAAATGTACTCAAAGGTCCTTTCTTGCTCTATAATTTTCTGATTGCATGGTGTCGTGGGGGAAATAGTGCTTGTTTGTGCCTCTGGGAGGCTCTCAGCCATTTTTAATCTCTGCATTCTGACTAAAGGCTGTTATGTGGCCCGTGGAAGCATTCTCAGTTTCCAGAAGTCAGAGGGAAGGTGAGGACATAGGGAGCAAGGACAGCTCGGTGATTTTATTCCAGTCATCTTCTCCTAACTCTGTCCACTTCTTTTAGAAAACATAATAGCAGAAACAGTGAAGAGGAAGAGGGGAAAATGGGACAAAATGTACTAGTTTTGTTGGCATGCCAAATCATGGCAATTTTCCCAAGGGTGAAAGGAAGAAAGAGCAGGAAGTCAAGCCCCAGAACATATCAAGAGTTCCCAAAACCAATTATTAAAATCCTACAGAAAGATGGGCAAAGGATTGACAAGGCTATGTAAGGAAATCTAAGTCAGTTAATAAAGATGCACAACCTCATTAGTAATCAGAGAAATGATAATTATAACATGCAATGAGCTACCAGATCATAAGCATAAAACTGAAAAACAGGAAAAGTCTAACAATCATATGTGTGGTTGAGGAAAAGTAGGGATCCAACACTGCTTCTGGGGCAGGGAGATTTACACAATTGCTTTAAAGAGTTCTCTAGCATTTGGAGATTGCAGTTGTGTGTAAATATGGTGGAAATTTCATTTCTAGGACTATACTGTGATAGTTAGGCTAATGTGTCCACTTGGCCAGGTAACGGTGCCCAGTTGTTTGGTCAAGGAAGCACTGGGCTAATTGTAATACAAGGGCATTTCACAGACTTTAATCACCAGTGAGTTGAATACATAGATGGCTGGTTACATCTACAATCAACTAAGGAGATTACCATCAGCAATGAGTGATGTTCATCCAATCAATCGAAGGTCTTAAAAGCAGAAGTGATTTCCTCATTCAGAGAGAGAGTTTCTGTATCTACTTCAAAGAGCCAGTGTCTCCTGGGGAGCTCATCAAGGACCTCCATTGGGGTCCCTAGTTTGTAGCCTGCCCTACAGAATTTGGACTTGTGCATCCCCACAGTTATGTGAGACAGTTTTATAAAATCTCATACTATTTACAGATATCTCCTGTTGGTTCTATCTCCCTAGAGAACCCTGACTAATACAATAACCCATAGAAATTCTCACATGCCACACATATGGAGACATATACAAAAGTGTTCACTGCAGCACTGTTGGCATAACAGAAATCTGAAGTTATGAAAATCCCCAGCAATGGGAGAATGAGCATACTAGTTGTGGTGTGTTCATACCACTGTATGCCATTCTAAATGAGCTATGTGGATAAGTCTAAAAATTCTTAGTGCTAAGCAAAAAAAAAAACCTCCAGTTGCAAAATGATACCTAGAGACTCATATAATTCATTTAAAGTTTTAAAACATGGAAAAATTATATATACACATATACACACGCATGCATTCAAATTTTACCAGCTAAAAATACTCACCCATATTAGGTAGCAGATGACCTCTAACAGGGGGAGGGAGGCAGAAGGTTTCTGTTAAGAGCACACAGTGGCTATGTCTGCATTTTTCCTTTTAGAAAAGGAAGAATTTAAAGAAAAATGTTGAGTTAAAGCTTGATTGTCAGCACTTAGGTGTTTATTTTGTCTATATTTTCCATATATCTGAAATGTCTCACAATGAGAAAGAAAATGAAAAAAGAACAGAACACAGTTCTCCTAAATTGGTACTTCTTATCCTCATTCCTTTTTCTGCTGCTGTGAGGGCCTTTCAGACCCTTTGGTCTTCCATGTGGGTGAAGTGTGCTACAAGGTACACCTGTCTCAGAGCAGAGCATTCCATGCTTGGGGAGTAGAGACACACACCTGTCACTACTTGAACCATATTGTTTTGGGGTCAAGCAACTGAAAGCCTTTTACTAGGAACCTTTCTGGACTCAACGTGCAGCTAACCCAGTTGACATTAGAACATCTTTAGGCTTAAAACTGGACCCAAAGGCAAGAAGCAGGTTGGAGACTACTCTTCTAAGAAATCCTGTGATGAAAAAGAAAGAAGTCAAGGAGGTATTAGCCTGAGTCAGCAACCAGAACATTTTGTTTTGAGGACAGAAATAACTTGATATTATTTGTAAGCAAAAATAACATTAATTGTAAGAAAAGCTCCATCTGTCATAAGCATACTCACTAATGGATTAACAAGGAAATGGCTTGGAAAATTTTCTTAGAAATAAAAATATAAATTAGAATATTTACAGAGAAATACTCATTACTAAATTTAGAATGTTTTTAATCTTAGAAGGGGACTGAGAAAATTCTATAAGAAAGATAAATAATGTGGTCATTCTACTTACTTTTCATTCCAACAAATATTGAATTATATAAGTAAATTCCAGTAAAACAACATAAATCCCAACCTAACATTGTCATTGAAATTAATTTGAGGCAAATATCTGCTTGAACAGCTGGCATATAACAGAATAAACATTGACTTCAAAGTGGCACAAACACAATGGATTTTATTTAGTTGACTCCTCGCTGAGTGATTCAGAAATAACAGTCCCTTGTGTGGACCAGCAAGGAAATGCTATGGCACCACGGAGACCGCTGAGGGCACTCTGGACAGCAGTTAAGGAAGGAATGGCAATTGCAGATGACAGGATGCAGATATAAAACTCAATCCATATTTTTCTTGCAAATGGGTCCCTTAGAAGAAAATAAAAATTTTGCTTTCATTATTTTAATGTCTTACTGAAGATGTCTACAAATAACTGTAGGTCTATAATAAGCACTGGCGTTTCACATCAGTGGTGTCCCAATAATACACAGTGGTTGGAATAAAGAAAACATTCAGTATGACAACCAGGCTTTTCTCTAAACAATGACAAATCACTGATGTGTTTTGTTTCTTTTTTTCATCTTAATTGGGAAAATGTTTGTCTAAGTGGAACCATTACTTTAGCATGATATAGGCAGTTATTGAAGAAATAAGATCCTGAAAGGAAAATAGTCTCCTAACATTGGGATGTCAGGGAGGAAGCAGTCATTTATTTTATGCCCAGCACGTGTCAGGAAATGAGCTAGTTGCTTTATAGACAGCGTCACACTTACTCTCTATGGCAGCTATATAAGACATATATTCTTTTTCCTACTTAAAAGTTGAAAAACACCATGGCTTAGTGATTTTCATTTTATTGCCTAACACCACACAGCCAGGTAGTGCTGGAGCTGAGAGAGGAAGTGAGGTCTAAGCCCCAAGTCCATGGTCCATGTTCTTTTCTCTTCTTTACTGGTTTTGTTTTTGGCTTTGTACAATGTTCACGATACATGTACTCCCTTTTTCTCACCTTTGGCCATAGCTTATAATGACAGCTATGTAGTATTCTTATTGCCACTGCTTTATTTTTTTAAAACGCTATTGTTTATTTTTTATAGAGGCCATTTGCCATACCCTTAACCAACAATGGGTGTTAAGCTTCTTTGAAATCTTGTAAATATGATAAGTTTTCTTTTGTGTGTATACATGGTTAATTCATGATTGGCCCATGTTAAGCTCTTCCTATGCACTCTATACAGTCTTGCAATAGCCATTTGAGGTCAGTAGTCTTATTATCTCATTACACACATAAGGAAATTGAGGCTCAGGGCTGATAGGGAACATTTACAAGATCTTGCCACTAGTAAGTGGCAAAGCTGGAGTTCATAAGTCTGCATAGGTCCAGAATCTGCAGAGCAAGCCCCTAGTTGTTTCATTGCACAGCTTTTATAACTAG
>PVKH010036949.1:0-11524 GCA_004027955.1 Chaetophractus vellerosus | reverse complement strand
TCTTTTGATTGATTTTTAAAAGGTTCATTGAAATGACTTTTAATAAATATTTATTAATTGTCTATGCTGTGCCTAGATAATGTTAGGATAAACTGAAATAAAATACATATACATATAAGAAGATAACAGGGTAATGTTTTAGTTTCCTAGGCTGCTCAAAAGCATGAAATTGTTTGGCTTAGGCAATGGGAATTTATTTGCTTATGGTTAGAGTACAGGAAAATATCCAAATCAAGGCATTGCCACTTTGTTCCTGAAGACTGGCTGCTGGCGATCCTTGGCTCCTCTGCCAAATGACAAGGCATATAGTGGTGTCTGCTGGTCTCTCCCTTCTTTTCTGGGTTTTGTTGATTTCAGCCTCTTGCTTCTGTGGCTTTCTTCTCTCTCACTGAACTTCATTCTCTTTTAAAGGGCTCCAGTAAAAGGATTAAGACCCATTCTTATTCAGGTGGGTTACACCTTAACTGAAAGTGGCCTCATCAAAAGATCCTACTTCCAAAGGGTTTACATCCATAGGAATGGATTAGATTTAAGAACATGTTTTCCTGGAATACGTATAGCTTCTAAACACCACAGGTAATATTGGTAGCAATTGTGTGGTTTATAGGTAGTCAGTTCATATAGGAGTTCAGAAGTAGAAGTGACCTTTGGACTAGAATGGTCAAGGAAAAGTTAATAAGAAGATGGGACACACAAAATGAATGAGAACTTTACTTGAAAATGGAAGAGAAATTCTTAATTTATAATTATATATATACATATTATAGATATATAGATACACATACATACATACATACATACATATATATACATACATATATATACCAGGCACTGGTTGAGAACCTGTGGTAGATACAAAGGTGAAATGGATATGGATCATACCTTCAAAGAAAATAGAGGGGAGATATGACAGTGGTGCACAGTTATAATACAGGGGGCAATAATGAGCATCATTAACAGAGGAATAGATGAAATAATTTTAAGAATTATTTAATAAAAACATTAAATAATTACTTAATTTCTCCCTCTCTGAATGGGAGTGAATGCATTTAATACTATAGGTAAGCTAGGCTATGTCCTAGGACACTGAAATTTAGAACACAAAATTGTAAAATAATGATTTAAATAGATCAGATATATAGCTTTAATTACATTACATGTTGACAGCATATACAATCTTTCAGCATATAGAAACTGAATTTAACACTTGATTAATATCTATTTAGTTAAAAATGAGGACCTACCAAATGCCCTCAATTCTTAATACCTCTCTTAATACCTCCCTTGGGGAGACACATCATAAGTTATGCATTGATACGAGGTCAATTTGCTACGTGCCTATGTCACCAAAATTGCTAGTTCTAGACTCAGTGGGGTGGTGTACTTTGAAAAGTCTTTATAAAAAAGGTAGTATTTGTGCTGAACTTTAGGAATTAATTAAAATTTAGACCTGCTCTGGCTTAGACTAGTCTTTATTTCTATCTTCAGCCTTTTCATAGTCCTAAGCTAACCTATCTTGAATTTGACGTTTTACTTTTTCTGAACGTAGACCTATATTCTAAGACCAGACCTGTAACATTGAGAGGGGCTATTCTCAGCAGAGAGAGAGACAAACTATAATATATTTACTTGGAATATTTGTTTCTGCTGGAGCTTGGAGTACGTGGAGAAAAATAGTTGGAAAGGTATGTAGAGGCCAGGTCATAAAGGTGTTTAGTGGTCTCAGATAAATAAAGGTGTATGTGTGTTAAAAAGAAAATAGTGCAACCAGATAGTGTTTATTGGGGCAGTCTGGCAAGCTGGCTATGTCGTTTCCAAGGGGTGGCATTCCATTAGTAAATTTACCATTGTCCAGGATCTGACTCCCCCTTCCTCACCAACCACCCCAGTCCTGTGCCTTCAGGCTAATTTGTTAGTATACCTAGTCTCAGGATGGACTGACCCTACTTAAGGTCACAGAAACTGATGTCTGAATTCAGAGTGCTATTTTTGGTATTAATTTATGGTATAGATGTAATAGCTGATGTTGCCAGTCAGGGCATTTTCATAGATGCAAAGAATCTTTCCAAAGAGGGAACGTCAAAGAATCAGATTTTTGGTGAGCATGAAATCAAATCACAGGGAGTTAGATTCATGACATAAACACTTAGTATCAGCTTGTAAATTAAGTAGATGCTTCTGTCTTATGATGAGACTATTCTACCACTGGGACCCAACAAATCCACGAATCAAGATGCTCCTCCCTCAAGGCAATACACAGATGAACTCTTACTACCAGTGTTCTCTTCCTTTTTCTGTGCTCTAGGGCTGACTGAGGTTTCCACCCTTTTGCTTGTTCTTTCTTTCGATGCTTTCATATAGTCCATCAAATTACAGATAAGTGTTGCTGGCCAAGAGGCCAGGATCTATTTAACATGACAGCTATGTCCAGTTTCTGATCCACAGTAAAATTTAACTTTCTGAAAGTATTCTTACATCTAAGATATTAAGCACTGTTTAAGTTTGAGTTGGGTGGGCAGAGTGGAGGGTGGGACTGGAGTATGGTGCAGAGCTGGTCAACCAGCTGTAGTAGCAACAGCAAAGGTGTTGAACTTCCTATATATATAATTATTACTAATATTAATTTTTTAGGAGGTATTGGGCATTGAACCTGGGACCTCATACATGGGAAACAGGTACTCAACCACTGAGCTATACCCACTTTCCACCACTTCCTAAATATTGACAACAATGTGGAGACAGGAATTGGCCTTGACATTTTGAGTAATAATAAGTAGGGCACTCTGGTCTCAGGATGTAAGCTTAAAGATAGGTTAGCTTAGGGTTATGAATGGGTTGAGAATGGAAATAAAAGTAGTTTTCAAACATCTAACAGTGGAAATTTTTAAAAAGTAGTCAACAGAATCCTTTTGAATCACCATTGTATGATGGAAAATACATCCAGGAAGCACCTCTACAGACATGGTCTAGTCCAATTTCATTGTATAAAAGAACCAAAGGAGTTGAGGAAATTTGGATTAACTTGTGGTGGAGTCTGGACTAGAGCTTGCCTAGAGCTCAAAATTCAATCCAATGTTTACTATACTAGCATATGTGAAATCATTTTGTTCATACTTTTCTAATACCTGACTTGATTTGTCATTTAACCAATGAAGGATACAGAGCACATATGGCTTTATTAATTTTGGAAAACATATCAATTCCTTGAACTTATTTGTATAGTGTTTCAAACTTTATAAATGCTTTAATTCTCATTTGATATTCACAGCAACCCTGGGTGGTAGGCAGGCTGGATAGTAGCTTGCCACGTTTTTGCCAGTGACGAAACTTAGAAAAGGAAAATGACTTACTCAAGAACGTATGGCTTTTTTTTTTAAGAATTATATATTTATTTCTCCGCCCCCTCATTGTTTGAGTTCTCTGTCTGCTCTCTGTGTCTGTTTGTTGTGTGCTCTCTGTGTCTGCTCGTCTCATTTTAGGAGGCATGGGGAACTGAACCCGGGACCTCCCATGTGGGAGGGAGGTACCCAATCGCTTGAGCTACCTCTGCTCCCTGCTTGTTGTGTCTCTCATGTGTTTCCTCGTCGTACCATCCTGTTGCATCAGCTCGTTGAATCAGCCTTTCGCATCAGCATGCTGTCTTTCTCATCTTCTTTAGGATGCACTGGAAACTGAACCCAAGACCTCCCATGTGGTAGGCGGGCACCCAACTGCTTGAGCCACCTCAGCTTCCCAAGAACATATGGCTGTTAAGTGATAGGGTTGGAACTAGAACTGAGATCATCTGACTTCTACTCTAGTCATTTTATTACTGTATTAGATTCTATAAACTGGATATTTAGTAAATGTTAGCAAAATCATAAACCAAGTTTCAAGGACCTCATTAAAGCCATCTTATTGGCTTTTGTAAAAGCTTGAGTAGGGTGTAATATTCTGCAGAATAAATTGTCATGGAATTTTTTTTAAAGAGCTGAATTTGCAGCTTAAAGTTGCTTTGGTCTCCTTGGCAACAGTATTCTCCCTCTGTCCATGAAATTTAGTACATATAGATGAGAGTTAAATTTATTTTCTTTTTTTTAGAAATAAAATTTATTTTTCTTTTTATTTCCAGGTTTCTTACATTGCCGCCCTAATTTCCATAATTTTTATTTTCAATTTCTATTTATTCTTATTTTATTTATTCATTTTTAGTTATTTTAAAGAAAAACATGCTCATGATAAAAATTAGAGTACAGAGCGGATTGTAATAGAAAGCTGTTCCTAACTGCTGCTTCTCATTCTTGATTTGCAACTTAGACACAATTTTCAACTGTTTTTTGTTATTCTGGTAGTTACCATCAAAAGATCATATTATAATATGTTAATATCATACTTTTTAATTTATTTTAAAACTTTAGATATTATATTATCTAACAAATACCTCCTATGAAAAATGGGGGAGTTAGTTCACATACTCTGTGCTATACTCCTGCCTAAGGTTTGATAGTTCTGCTATTAATTTTAGTCATTCTTTTGAAAATTTAAATAATTTCATTAGTGCTAGCAAAGCATGACAGACAGTAAACCAAACTTACAAACATGGAGCTTCTAATTGGCCGTTCTATTCAAGGGTAGACAAAGAACATTCACAAAAACAGAGAAAACCTATACCAACTTCCTAGAAAAATCTGCAAGTATCAAGCTCTAACCAAAGATCAAGCTACACGAAGAAGACAAGCGGCATGGAAGGAAAAATCAAAGATAAACAAAGCTGTGAACCCAGAAAAAATTGAGATAAATCAGGGAACATAAGAATTTTTAAACTTTTAAATTAAATTTTAAAGATAATTATTCCATCAAATAATGAAAGGATGCTATTGAAAAAGGAATAAGAAACAAGAGTGAGCCCTTAGAAATTAAGAGGAAAAAAAAATTTACTCCCCCCACCAAAATGCATAGGAAGTGTAAAAGTTAAAATTGAGGAAGCATTTAGCAAAAGGAAGTAGGAAATATGAGGGAAGTTGGGACTTTGAGGAACTAACTCAGGAGCCCAGTGAAAAGAAATCCCATATAACAACAGTGCAGTAGATACGCATTGGCTTCAAGTAATGTATTTTGAAAAAGAAGGCAACATCTGTGTCACAAATAGTAAAAAGTTGGAAGCCTAGTAGTGATATGATGAAGATAGCATGTTACTTCTGGCAACAACATCAAGAAAAGAAAAGCTATCCATGTTGGGAAGAGAGAGAGAGAGAGAAATCCTAGTAAGAAATCTATGGTCCAAAAATGAAGCAAACTAAAATGGGTCATGATTTTGAACAATTAATTGGTGGAGCTTATGGGAAAAAAAATCCATTTGATTCAACACCTTTAGATAATACAAGTTTCATGAGAGTGGACCTGAAGAGAAGGAAATTGAATCTGAGCCCACTACTGGAGTCTACAGCAAACAATATTTAGAAGGTCATAACTTAGTACTTATATTGTTTTTAACTTTAAGAATCAACCTGAAGACAAAACACAGATTTAATTTTGACTGTAGAACAAAACGTAGATGTTATTAACATATTTTAGGCTTTGGCTTATTCTGCTTTGTTTTAACCTAATATGTCTTTCAGAAATTTGTTGAAATCTTTCATTCATTCCTGAGTACCTGCTGATTCCTTCCTCCAGTTCTTTTTGCATTAGTCCTTAAAAAAAAAAAAATTCCTTTACTGTCATTGAAATGAGTTCTCAGGAGATAAGGAAAACAAGTAAGTGTCTTTCATCTTGAATGAAAAATCTCTATTGCTTTTTTTTTTTTTTCAAATTAAAAATCAACTTGAAAGTGAAGAGACTCATATTTGAAAGCCCTTCATTCTCTCCCACCTGATAGTTTTCAAAATAGGTGGACTGGCTATGAATGCTTGTTATTTGGGGTCTTCTTTGCCCTGTTTTTCCTTTCATAAAGGATTTTTGTTTAGTTTCCTTCAAGCTTTCTACAAGAAAGCCTGTTCAGATATATCTTTGGCCTAGAATAATTTGCCCTGTGTCTTCTCTTTTGTTAAACACACACAAACACACAGACACGCACACACACACACATACACAGAAAGCATGGGGAATCTAATGCATAGGGATTTATCTTCATTTGGTTCAGACAGCTTTTACTTGAGAGATACATTGAATTAGCAAAATAACATAAATATCATTACATTCCGGTAGCTCAGTTTTTCAGGGTCCCTCCCTAGGTAATCTAAATTAAATTTCTTTCATCCATCCGTGTAGAGAGACTGCATAATTTGTCTGTTTTCATTGTTTTTACCTATTTCATATGTCATGTTTTTAAAGAAGTCCTCCCCCACCCCCCAATAAAGGGTTGACTAGTAATTTAATGCATGCTTTATTTAAGAAGGATTTTTCATTAGTCAAGTACTCTCTGCCATTACTGCTAATTAGTACTGAAGCTGCTGCCCTCTGCTGTTGGGAGTTACATAATGGAGAAAATGATTACTGCTGGTGGAGAAGAATAGACAGGGAGTGCATTAAGCGGGAACAGTGTATCCAATCCTGCACAGGATCTTTTATACCAAATAATTTAATGAGCACTGTGTCTTACCAAATAAAACTTTGAAAATGACCATATTCAATTTTGAAATTAAAATGATATGAAAATTACAAAGTAGATGAAAAAGACTATAGCTCTCAGATACAAAGGTATTTTAGCTTTCAGCTAATTACTCTTTAATGTAAGTATTGGTTTTATTTCGTAGTTTCTGCTTCAGAATTTTCTCATGTCATTTTTCCTCTGGAATATTGCAATATTTATTCAAGGAAAAGTTAGAGAAAAACTAAATGCCTATCAATAGGCGACTGGTTAAATAAACCATGGAACAGTGCTACAGTTTTTGAAGAGTAACATAGACCCAGGGGTACTAAAAGGTACTCCAAGATATATTAGTAAGTTACAGAACATCATGTACAATTTGATGATGCCATATATATAAAAGAAAAAACTAAAGAAAACTACATTTGTCAGTATGTAGATGTATAGGAAAAGGGCTGGCAGGATATATCACAAACAATAAGTAGCACCCCCAAGAAAAGATAGTGAATGAGGGTACTAGTCAAAGGTGTAGCTTTATCTTTATTATTAGTACTTATTTAAAGCAAGGGAAATGTATTATCTATATTATTAGTATTTTTTTAAAACAAGGGAAATGTATTAATGTATTTTGTAATTAATAATTAAAACCAAATTAAAAAATATAAACAAGAACAGTTAAATGATCAACTGTCACAGGTTTTTAAGGGCAATAGAAGTTCAAAGAAGAGAAGGTGACTAGCTTTATCAGGAAGACTTTATGTGAGAAATAGAATTTGAGCTGGGCCTTAAAGAAGGGTAGGAATATATTCAGATATGGGGAAAGAAACTTAAAGAGAGGGGAATCGAATAACAAAATGGAAAATGAATCTGAGCAGGTAGTATGCAGGAAAAATGAAAAGATTTTCTTAACTCAGGTATAACATGTATTGGACTAGTGCAGAAGTTAAGAAGAGAAGAAGGAAAACTGGTATTTATTGAATGATTCCATAGTAGACCTGGTACTAGATGCTTTCATGTAGATCATCTCTTTTATTCCTTCCAAGGATTGTTTGATGTAGTTATACCTATCTTTTAGCCTATACACAAAATCGGGTTCAGAAAGTGGAGAGATATTTGAATTCAAAAAGGCTTTGAATTCCTTTGTCCTTCTGGATCTGAACCTACCTTTCCTAACTTTTACATTTGATGTAACTAGAATTATATGGTTGGTTCTTGGCTGATTAATCTGGCTGAAGTATGTAATTAGGATGGGATGGATTAGAGTTGTGGAAGGTAGCCTGGAGACTCTTGCAGAAATATGGATAAAAATATTAGGATGCTTATGGATTTCCTTATAAGAAAATTAGGGAAGAATCAATAAGATAAGACTTACTAGCAAATTGATTTCTCTCCTGTCTTCAAAAAGACAAATAATGATAAACAGTTCCCATTTTGTTAACTCATAACCTTTTGCTAAATTTTAATCAGATCTCCTTTGTAAGGAAGTTCTCATGTCCTCTTCCCGGATACTATTTTTCTCCCCTTGTCCTTTCCCCAAAGTATCCAAGTTCATATCTAGGAATTCTAGGGTTTTGTTTCAATTTCCTGTTTGGTTAAAAATAATTGTTTTTCACTTAATCATATAAAGATAACACTGGAAGTGAAAATGCTCTGATTAAAAAAAATCACTTAAGTACTACCTGAAGGTTTGTTTGGTCATATATCTGGCAGTGATGCTGGCTGTTGGCTGACAGCCCAGTAGAATTCCTATAGTGGCCATGTGGCCCAGGCTTCCTCACAATGTTGAGTTCCAAGGGCAAGTGTCCCAAAAGCTAGCAAGACAGATGGAAGCTGTATTACCTTTTATGACCAAGCTTTGGAAGTCAGGCAGCTTCACTTCACTGATCTTGGGATTATAAGAAAAATATAGAATACCAAAGTCAATAGACTTTGATGAATATGTAATATATATTTTAGTATTGTAAAATATATTTAATATTATATAGTTCAATATATAAATAGCAAGAAGAATGCCTGGGAATAGGCAAGAGAAGGAGGAATGATAGGGAACAGAATTTTGTATATAGAAAAAGCTTTAGATTGGGAGTCAGAAGGCCTAGTCTTATTTCACATTGGGCACAAACATTACCTTGTGAATTGGCTTGTCCCCATTTGATCCTCCGTTTTCTCAACTCTCAAATGAGGTGATTGGATTATATTCCCCACCCCCATAGTATTAAGACACAGTCTAAGCTGCTGAAACAAAGACATAAAATATAATGGCTTGGGGTGGATGTGACTCAAATGGTTGGGTGTCTGTTTCCCATATGGAGGGACCTGGGTTTGATCCCCGGGAACTCCCGGTAAAATTAAAAAACAAAATAAACAACAACAACAACAACAAAATATATAGTGGCTTAAAGCAGACAGAGGATAATTTCTCTCATAATATTCAGAGGTTAATGGCAGTCCATGGCTGATAGAGTGGCTCTGCCATCCTCAATTTGTGACTTCCTCTGTTGATCCAAAGTGGCTATGCCAGCTTTCATGTCACTTAGCCCATGGGAGGGGGGATAAGATTCAGGGGAGTATACACTTTATCCTTTCAGGGCAAGATCTGAAGTGGAACATATTTCTATTTTCATGCCATTGGCCAGAACTTAGTCCTGTGCCATACCTAGTTGCAAGGTAGACTAAGAAATATCCTTTAGCGGCTCTGCTCTGGATGTACCCAACTGAAACTATTTGTCTAAGGAAGAAGTGGAAAAAACATCAAGAGTGGTTAGGTGCTGTTACCAGTTTGGAGCCTGCAGACTAGTGAGATATTGTCAACCTTTTAAAACATCTTATGAAAATAAAATTTTAAAAGATCTTATGAAATTTATATATTTACCCATTTGTAATCAATCCAATTAAAATACTTAGTTTCTTTGCTTTTGATTGGAATTAGGTGTATGTATATGGTAGCACTCAAAATAAACTCTGTTTTGGCCACTGTCCTTGCTTTTTAAAAAAATTTATGAAAAAAATGATGTAGTCTGCTAATAAACAATTTTTCAAAGTATGAGATTCTTTGGAGAAAAAATTTGATAGAAAGTGATGAGGTTGAGCTCTTGACTAGGTTTCTGGAGTGAATCTTGGGTCTAACAATCAGAACATTAAAAGGGGTTCTTTTCTTTTTTGAATGCACACACAGAAACTAGAAGCCAAGAGGGGATCTTTACAGATTAAACAGAAACCCCTAAATTACATTGATTAACCTCAGAGAGAAATGACCTGTCCAAGAGAGGATCAGAGAAGAAGTTTCTAGAGCTAGACCTGGAAGTATTACACATCTCTTCTACTTAGGTCCATAGATCAGACTGGAACATAGTCTCATCCAGCTCCAAGAGAGACTGAAAAATATATTCTAGCTATATGCCCAGAAGAAAAGTAGAACATTATTCCTATTTTTTTTAAACAAGTGAGAATACCAGTGAAATTACTTGTCCAAAATCATAAAGCCAGTAATAGATGCTACTGACTAGATCCCTTGTATTTAGTACTCTTATAATCACTGATAAAAATCTGTGGAGTTGAAAAGATAATCTCAAGAGTCATCACATCCTATTTGGAATCTGAAGTCTAGGGGGTGGTCAAGTGACTTTTTTGGGATTATCTAGCTCACCAATTATAGACTTAAGCCTTCTGGAATCATAGTTCAGTGGTCTTTCCATTACCTCTCAGTAACAAACTAGTTGACCAACAATTGGGTCCTTCGTTTATCAAGAAAAGGATGATGTGTCAGAATAGCTAGAGGAAGAAAATGAACATTTGAAATATTTTAGGTTGGTTATCTTATATGAGAAATATTTTTTTATTTAAAACTTTACAGAGGGAGTAGATGTGGCTCAAGCATCTGAGCACCTGCTTCCACAATGGAAGGTCTGGGGTTCGGTTCCCAGTGCCTCCTAAAAACAAACAAACAACAAGCAAACAACAAAACCTATTCAGGTGAGCTGATGTGGCTCATTGGTTAAGCACCAGCTTCCCTGGCCTTGGTACCTCAAAAAACAAACAAATAAAAAAAACAAATTTTACAGAGACTTAAGTTTGTGTCGTTAAACAGTTAAAATCAGTTCAAAGAATGTGCTTTGTTAGAAAAAAGTTTGTATTTAAGAAAAAAGACTGAAATCTTAAATTTTGAAATAAAGCAATTAATATTTTTATCCTTCCCATGAATCCTTGGTATACTCAGTATTATACTTAAATGATAACAATATATTATATTTGAAAGCTTATTTACTAATTTGGGGGTAGTTGGTACCTTTATTTCCTAGATGTGATTTTTTTATTCATTGAGCAATTGTTATTCAGGTAAATCACATTTTATATGGCAAGTATAGTAATTCGAGTTTTTATTCTAAGCCAATTTAATTTATGCTAATGTCTACCTACTTTTTAAAGATAAGGAAATTAAAGTTGGCATCTACACAATGATTCTTTAAAGGGGAATGATTGATTTTGTAGGAGTATCTTGTGGAACCAATAAGAAGGCTCCTGGTTTGGAAAACATGTTCTGCTTCAGGGCTCTAGATTTGGATCTTCAAGTTGGCTGACCCTCAGAAGTAAATGTCACTTGTGTTCACCCTTTGGATTTTCAGATTGCAGTTTCCTTTTTTAACTTCTGTTTAGAAATAAACTTTGAAAAAGTTTTCTCTGTAGTTACAGAGCACTGGTATTTATTGTTTAGACGCAAGTCTCCATCAGTAACATTTAAAAATATTAGCAGTTTTGCAATTTTACATGTATTGAGTTATTAAAAAATTAATTTTGTATATTGACTCCTCTTTAGATTTGTAACCATATTAGGATTTGGGGTTAAACATATATATTATATTCTTTTAGATCTCTTCTAATTTAAACAATGAGATTCATATTTTAAATAGTTTTTAAGCTGTTAGTTAGATTTAGTATTAGAATATTAAAAGAGTAGATTCA
>PVKH010036948.1:0-11523 GCA_004027955.1 Chaetophractus vellerosus | reverse complement strand
AGAGGTGGGAAAGGGAACAGTAGGAGTTTGGAAGGAAATAATGGCTAAAAACTTCCCAGCCCTTTTGAGGGAGATGGATGTAAATATCTAGGAAGCACAGCACACCATAAGCTGTATAAATCTCAACAGGACAACTTGAAAGCAAATACTTGTCAACATGTCCAATGCTCAAGACAAAGAGAAAATACCTGATACAGCAAGAGAAAAGAGAACCATCACACACAAGGGAAGCCCAATAAGATTAAGTGCTGACTTCTCAGCTGAAACCATGGAGGCAAGAAAACAGTGTTATGACATAGCCAAGACACTAAAAGAAAAAAATTTTCAGCCACAAATTCTCTATCCAGCAAAGATGGCATTCATAAATGATGAAGAGTTCAAAATATTCACAGATAAACAGGAATTAAGGGAATATGCCAATAAGAAACCTGCACTTCAAGAAATACTAAAAGGAGATTTAAATGTTGAAAGGAAAAAACAGGAGAAAGAGAGTTGGAGGGGAGTGTAAGAACAACTAAAAAGACATAAAGAGAAACAAAAACTACATAGGACATACATAAACCAAAGAAAATATGGCAGATGTGAGAAATTCATTGAGAGCAATAACACTGAACATTAATGGATTAAACTCACCAGTCAAGAGACACAGGTTGGCAGAATGGATAACGAAATATGACCCATCTATATATTGTTTACAAGAGACTTACCTTAGACCCAGGGATTCAAGGAGGCTGAAAGTGAATGGCTGGAAAACAATGTTACAAGCAAATAATAACCAAAAAATGGCAGGAGTAGCTATCCTAATAATAGGCAAATTAGACTTTAAATGCAAAATAATCATAACAGGAAAATATGGACACTATATATTAGTAAAAGAGGTAATCACTAAAGAAGAGTGAACAATCATAAACATTTATGCACCTAATCAGGGTGCCTCAAAATACATGAGCTAGATACTGGAAAAACTAAGTGGACAAATAAATGTCTCTGCAATTATAGTAGGGGACTTTAATACACCATTGTTACCATTAGACAGAACATCTAGACAGAGAATCAGTAAAGAAACAAAGAACCTGAATAATACATTAGAGTACCTGTACCTAATAGACATATACAGAATGCTACTCCCTAATTCTTTGGGATAAACATTCTTCTTGAGTGCACATGGATCATACTCCAAGATAGACCACATGCTAGGCCACAGAACAACTCTCAATAAGTTCAGAATGCTTGACATTACACAAAGTAATTTCTCTGAGCACATTGGAATGAAATTGGAAATCACTAAGGGCCAGAGAACCATATTAGGCATGAAGATATGGAAATTAAACAACACAGTCTTGGACAAATAGTGGGTGAAGGAGGAAATCTCAAAGGAAATCAGTAACTACCTCTAAGTGAATGAAAATGACAACACTACATATCAAAACCTATGGGATGCAGCCAAAGCAGTACTGAGAGGGAAATTTGTAGCTCTACATGCATATATTTAAAAAGAAGAAAGAGCTAAAATTGAAGTATTAACTGCACACCTGAAAGGATGGGACAAATGACAACAAACTAAACTCAAAGGAAGCAGAAAGAAAAAAATTAAAAGTTTAAAGAAGAGCAAAATGAAATAGAAAAGGGGCCAGCTGGATAGCCCAGTGGATAGGGAACTGATATACCACATGGGAGGCCCCAGGTTCGGTTCCCAGGGACCTCTTCCAGCAGGCAGACCGCCTTGAGAAGGGCAAGCCACCACGGGTGGGCAGAGCTACTGTGGGCAGGGCAAAAAGCTGCCATGGACAGGGCAAAGCCACCATGGGCAGGCTTGGTCACCTGCGAATGGAGCACAGCTAGCCACCCATGAACTGAAGCACAGCCAGCCGTGAATGGAAGCAGAAGATGCCCACAAGCAGGGAAAGCTGTGCCTGCACGGTGACCAGTCTCGGTGCATTGCCGCAGTGCGGGGAGGGGAGATATGTAATAAAATAAAATAAGATCTTTAAAAAAAAAAAGGAAGAGCACCAGGAAGATGGACATTTAAAAAAATAGAAATGAAATAGAAAAGAAGAAAACACTAGGAAAAAAAAAACAAAACCAAAAACTGATTCTTCCAGAAGATCAATAAAATTGACAAACCCATTGGCAGACTAACAAAGAAAAAGAGGGAGCAGATGCAAATACACAAAATCAGGAATGAGGAAACGGATATCACTACTGACACCACTGAAATAAAGAATATCATAAAAGGATACTTTGAATAATTATATGCTAACAAGAATGATAATTTAGAGGAAATGGAAAAATTCCTAGAAAATATTTGGCAACCATATATCTGATAGGAGCCTAATATCCTGCATATATAAAGAGATCCTACACCTCGAAAATATAAAGAGTAACAACAATTCAAAAAATGGGCAAGTGACCTGAAAAGCCACTTCTCCAAGGAATAAATACAAATGGCTAAAAAGCACATGAAAAAATGCTTGACATCACTAGCTATTAGAGAATGCAAATCAAAACTACAATGAGATTCCATCTTACACCCATTAGAATGGCTGCTATTAAAAAAATTGTAGACTATAAATGTTGGAGAGGATGTGGAGGAATGGGTACCCTCATCCACTTCTGCTGGGATTGTGGATTGGTCTAGTCACTGTGGAGACAGTATTGTGGTTCCTCAAAAACTAAATATAGGATCCAGTGATTCCACTGCTGGATAAATACCCAGAAGAATTGCAAGTAAAGACATGAACAAATATATGTACACCAATGTTCGTACTAGCATTGTTCACTAATGCCAAAAGTTGGAATCAACCCAGGTTCCCAACAACAGAAACTGGATAAACAAAATGTGGTATATACATACAATGGATACTGATCAGCAGTAAGAAGGAATAAAGTGCAAACACATGGGATAACATGGATGAATCTTGAAGACCTTATGTTGAGTGAAGCAAGCCAGTCATTGAAGGATGAACTGTACATGGCCTCACTGATATGAATTAAGGAAATTGAGCAGTCCCTGAGAACTGTGGTCTGAATGATAGGTTTACAAGAAAGAGAAAGGGAAGAGAATGTTGTGGAACATCATCCATAAGGATACAATCTGTGGTGAGGTGATGGAGTGTGGTTGCATGCTGGGGAAATGGGAAAGGTTGGTAGTAATATTGGTGAGTTTTGTGGTGCAGTGTTTTTGGCTGGGAAGGCTGGGAGGGCATATTGGAGAGCCCAGGATGCTCTGGAGCAGTGGAGTGGGGATCGGATGAATGCTTGGGATTTGTGGGTGAGGGGTTGTGACCACAGAGGTGGGAGTGCTCTTTTCACAGTGTGGAGGGGAGGTATCGCAGCTTGGTGGTGTGGTTTGGGGGGCATCCAATGGGGCATATCTGGGGGATCTGGGGGCGATAGGAGTGTTCATCCTGTCTTGGTGTGTTGTTTTGGCGGGTGGAGAACACACACAGTTGAGGGGAGTTTGATGGACTCCCTATTTTTGGAGGTCTGATTCTCTCAGAAATAGACAGGGGGGTGACTCTTGGGAGCAGGGACGGTTTCTGTTGGGGGATGATCCAGTGATCCAGGACACTCTGTTGCACTCTGTGAATCCTGTCATTGGGGGAGTCGATCTGGGGCAGCATTGTGCATCCTTGGTGGGTGGGGAGGGATGGGGTTGATCGAACAGGAGGACATTTTGTGGCCCATTGAAGTGTTTTCCATTGCCTTGCGGTGGTGGACACGGGACAGGGTGATAGTCATCAAAATTTATAAAAGTGTATGATCTAAAATGTGGACCTTGATGTGGACCAATGACAATGTTTGGGAACTATATTTCACTATCTGTATATTAGTTATGATGGCGTTGCCATCCACATAAAAAAGGTTTTGGTATTGGGGAGGGAAATGGCAGAGGAGGTTGAGTATATGAGATTGTCTTGTATTCTGTGTGTGACTCTGCAGTGACCTAAAACTTCTTTGAAAATTAAATGAGAAATGGTGGGATGCTTGGGGTGAGATGAGGAAGGTCCCACAAAACAGACTGGACACCTGATATTACACTAAGGCAAAATTGAAAAAAAAATTTATATATATAATTAGTTATTCACATTTAAAATAACTCAATCCTTTAATAATATCTTATTTTTTACTATTTTTAGAATTTTTCTTATTTTTTACATTCTCAGGTATTTTAATTCTTACATTTAAATATTATCATTTCATTTTCCTAACCATTGCAATTGGCTATTGGTATGGCTTCACCTTTGAAGATGCTATGGATCACAGAATGGTCACAACAGGGATGGGAGATGATCATCGGTGGAGGGGTGTCAGGGTTGGGGGTGCATGGGAGGAAGTCCATCTGAACGTACATCAAAAGCATGCATAATTGTTCAAATACTCAGGGGGCATGGTCACAGGGTGAAGAATTACTCAAGAGATGGGAGAATACTGCATTCCCATCTTGGAGAGCTCTGCCATGTTTTCCAGGAGAATAGCAACAGCTCCCCCAATTGCAAGGGCAGTGTCTGGAAAAGGAGGATGATCCATTGATGGGCCCTTGTTATTGATGACTAGCCTTAGGAGTCTTTGCTCTTGAAATTGAAATAGCCTAGTGTAATGGGGTGCCTTAAAGTTGCCTCTTGAAACCCTCCTTGTTGCTCAAATGTGGTCTCTCTAAGTCAAACTCAACATATGAATGCATTAACTTCCTCCCAGCATGTGACATGACTCCTGGGGATGAGCTTCCCTGGCAATGAGGGATTACTAATAAATGCCAACAGTCAGTATGACTAGAAAAAGACTTAAAATAAAAGGAGGAAATGGTAAAGACAAATGAGTTCATAGGGCTAAGAGACTTCAAAGTGAGTCAGGAGGTCAACCCAGAGGTAACACTTATGCAGATCCCAGTAGGACCTTATAGGCTTCCAATATGGATACCACCCCAAACAGAGGGTTTCCTGAGGGCTTTGTAGGCATCCAGGTGCTATATTAGGGAATATAGCCCCAATTTGGTAGCTTACCAGTGGGCCCTAATTTGGAACCCTTGCTCCTGAGAGTGACAGAGTCTGAATGAAATATCTCTTCACTGCACATGGTCCATCTGTCTCTTGTATTCAATCCTACATGTGATGCCAGAGTTTTAGGTGTGCTTCCAGAGACCAGAGACTATGGGCTGTCTATGTGCCAACTGGGTCCAGAGGCTCTGTGGAACTGCAACCCCTACTCTACAACTCAATGGACTAGCCCAGGACACCTAGTGGGGAGATCACAATGGACGACAGCTATCCTGGGGAATGGGGACAGCCTGAAGCTGCAGACAGGATAATCTCTTCCATCATATCCATGGGATTTAAGCCCCCTCTCACTTGGTGCTGGAGGGGACATCACCATCCTAGACTCCTTGGGAATGGGGGAAGAGCTATGCACTAGATTGGACTTGTTGGTGTCCTGTTATAGTCTTGTGATTCACACAATGGAAGAAATTACAAAATTATGTGGATCCAGGGGCCACTGGATGCTTTGGGGGCAGGGAGCGGGAAGAGTAGTTGTAATATGCAGGCTTTTATCGGACTTGGGAATTGTCCTGGGTGATGTTCAATGGATGATATAGGCCACTTTATATCATCATGTATCATGCAGAACTGTATGGGAGAGTGGGTGGTCTACAGTCTGAACTGTGGTCCATGCTTGGTGGCAAAGCTCCAAATGTGTTTATCTATTACAGGTGATGTGTCACACTGATGAAGGATGTATATGTGGGAGGTTGTAGGATGTGTGGGAGGTGGGGCATTTGGGTACCCCTAAAATTTCTGTGTAACATTTAAGTTACATTTAAGTTAACATTTAACATTTATGTTAAGATTAAAAATTGAAAAAAAGAGAATGAGTGTAATAAAGGAAATTGTTAATGAAAAATGAAGTATCAGAAAGCAAATATGATTTGGAGAGTGGAGAAAAGTTAAAAACTTTGGATAGGCATGTGTTTGGATGACACTGAATTTGTATTATGCATTGTTCCTGGAAATTTACTCTGCTCAACCAGCACATGAGAAACTCTATAGCCCTAGTTTGTTCATCAAATTTTACTGAGATGTTAGGCCAACCCAATCAAAATAGCCAGGGTCTAGTTACACAAGTACATACTTGCAAGGCTGATTTATGTGCTATACTTCAAAAATTCTTAAAATCAAATCATAGGAGTTTTAACATTCTAGGTGGTATGTTATATCATCCCATCAGTGACATTATTTCCACATTGAATATTAAAATATTTCACAAAATGAAGTCAAAGTGATTTTATTCAAACTTACAATTGTTTATAAGTTAGCAAATATTTACTTTATATTTGTTGTTAGTTTTTGAAGATCTTACAATTTATTGAAATCCATTAATATTGTTTGCTTTTTTCAAAAATTACAACATTAATATATAAAAGTGTGGGTGTTTGTATGCATGTATATGTATATCTATGCATTGATATTGAGGGTTATAACATACATACACAAAGTGAACAAATAGTTTTAATGAAAATATACACATAAGTATAAACAATGATTCTAGAAACCTAATCCTATATGCTGATATTTAATATAATATTACTTAATTTCTATAATTTAAAATTGCAGGGAAAATTAAGCTATATTGCTAAGCATGTGTTGTTGATTTTTGATTAAAGTTTCATTTTCTAAATTAAAATTTAAGTGATGATTCAAATATTACTATATTAGATAACCTAAATTTTATTAAATATTCCAAAAATATTAGTTATTTTTATAGCCCTTGTGGTAGTTTGATGTAGTTATAAGTTCCAAAAATAAATTTTGGATTATGTTTGCAAACTGGTCTGTTTCTCTGGGCATGATTAAATTATGATTAGGGCTTTGCTAGGGCCTCTTCAGTAAGGCATTGAGTCCCAGCCTCTTGGTGAGTGGGGACTCAGAGATAAAAGACATGGCAAAAGACATAGTTGGAGTTTGATGTTGGAGTTCTGATGCAGAGTTTTAATGCTGGAGCCTGGGGAAGTAAGCCCACAGAGGAGCTTGGTCACAAGAAAGGAGAGAAGGCCCCAGGAAAAGAGATGAGGCATTTACCTGATAGTATACAGCTGGTCTTGTGGAGAAAAGCCTGAGCCCAGAAAGAGACAATCCCTGGGAAGAGAGGAATATAGGAAGCCTGAACCATGGCAGATGTCTGCAGCCACCTTGCTCCAACATGTAGCCAGAGACTTTGTAGATGGAACTAACTTATTCTTTATGGTCTGGTAACTGTAAGATTCTACCCCAAATAAATAGCCTTTATAAAAGCCAACAGATTTTTTTTTGTATTTTGCATCACCCTCCTTTTTGGCTGACTAATACAATCCTTGAAATACTACATTTCATTTACTATCATCTTAATCTAGATGAAAATATATCAGAGAAAAACTCAAGTTCCACAGTCTTTATATGTATTCAACAAATATTATTGATAATTTGATACATACCAGGAAAGTTGTATGTATTGGTTAGGAGCAGTAAACAAAACCAAGAACTCCCATCATGAAGTTTAATTTCTTGTGAGAAAGTCAATAAAAATAAAGACACATGAGACAATTTTTTCATATGCTAGAAAATTAAAAGTGATTTACAAAAGGGAAAAGAGCAGAGAAGGGGATATCAAGAAATATTTGGTGAGGGAAGAGTGTTGTGTTTTAAGGTTTCATCAGTAGGCCTCATTGAGAAAATAATATCTGAGCAAAACAGTCACCCTGGGAAGAATTAATTTTCAGACTATAGAAATAAACAGCACACTAAATATTCTTAATATCATTAGTTGAATCAAACAAATAAGTGCTCATATTATAGAGCATGCCCACATTAAAAGTGGTGACATTCTTTGATTAGTATTGAAATATGTATTTCTAGTTATTATGAAGCTATGTCAATAAGTCAGTTGTTAAAAGTATTTTTCTTCTATTTCTATTCATATTTTATTTACTTATTTTTTCCTTTAGGTTGAGAATGGAGAATTTTAAATGTCTTTTTAAATGTTTTGCAAGTTTATAAGCACTATGCTTTTATCTCATTCAATCTTCAAACACATATATGAGGTCCAGAGAGATTAGATAACATTCCCAAGGCTTTCCACTATAAACAAGGCTTCAAATCAAGAGATGGCTGTGACAGAAAACAGATTATAAATTAATACAGTATTTCCTCCACAAATATCTTTCTCACACAACATAGGTACTCCATTTGATTTCTCTCTTTAGGGCATGATCTTGTTTTTAATGAGGGGAGAAGATGTCTATTTCACACAGGCATGAGGGTTGTGTTGAACCTGCTATTACAACTGGCCCTTTAATGAGTGCAATTATTTTAAAAACAGCTTGAGTTCTCTGCAATACTGTTGTTATCTTTATTAGAACCCATGGAATATGTTAATTAGGTTGGGTGTAATTGTCTCTTTCATGAATTATCTTTAGCTCATAAACCATTGAGAACTCTCTTCATGTTAATATTATATTTTTAATAAAACTTTATTGAAGTATACCATCCATATACACATGCATAACCAATAAGTATACAGTAAAATTTCTGATCCTACAAAACAAGTATGCATGTAGTCAATCATATAGGACTTCCATACATCATCCCAACACAAACACCATACATTGTTGTGAAACATTTGTTATAAAGTAAGAAAGAGCATCATTAATATATTTTTACTATCTCTAACTCATATATTACATTTGGTGTATTTTTCCCCAAATCACCCAAGTATTAACACTTTGTATCATTATATATTAAGAAAACATTCTGTTTGTTATGCTAACCACAGTCCATCTTCCACCAGTGGATTCTTTGTGTTATACAGTCTCATGCTTTGTTCAGTGCTTTCCAAGTGTGCACTCAGTGATTTTCATTTTCATCACAGATTTGTGCTGTCATCAGCTCAGTCAATTTTAGAATGTTTTCATTAAACTAAAAGGATAACCCCATACTCTCTGATATCCCCCTATTGTTGTGTCTTAGACTCAGCCAACTGAAAGTGAAAGAAATTTCTGCTCCATGTGAGAAAGAGGGGTTGTCCCAAGATAGAGCATGGCTTCTTTTCAGTTACTTTGGCCAGCTGAGCTCCATTTGAATCTCAAAATGACTTCAGCTAGTACTAAAGTGGCCCCAGGGATAGGGGAGATGGTATCTGATCCGGCAAGCTGTCATTCTCAATGAGAGAAAGAGGAACTATGCCAGTGAGGGGCTTGAGGGAGACAAGTGCCTAACCAACTCTGGAGAGAAGAAATCCAGGAAAGTTAGCCAGGAAAGGGTTAGAAGACCAACTTGACTGAAAGAATGGGGATGGGGAAAGCCAGAAAAGCTTTCAGAAGCCTACCAAACCTGTGGAGTGGGTATAGCTCAGTGGAGAAATGTCTGCCTCACATGTGCTAGGCCTCTGGTCCAATTCCTGTTACCTCATAAGAGAAGGGTTCTAGAGAATGATCTACTCAGTTGTCCGGCACCTAGCTGATACCCTATGATAAGGAAGTTATGGACTGAATTTTTGTTTTGTTTTGTTTTTTATCTTTTTTTAAAAAATTTTAACAATTTATAATTTATTTTATTGTTATTTTTATTCTCTAAAACCAGGTACCTTACCTGTGAATGACAGATTTCAAGATGATTGATTGATGAACACTGGCAGCCTGAGATGGTTCCTAGAATCCTAAAAGGGAAGGCTGTTTATCTTGGGTTGGGTTTTAGTTTTGTTTTCTTTTGTTTTTATTGGTTTTTAAATTTTTTTATTTTTTGCTCTTTGTTTCCTTTGTATCTTATCCTAATATTTTCACAATTATTTCTTTATTTCTTTTCCTTTCATTTTTCTTCTTCAATTCCTTTTCTTTCATTATACCTTTCCTTCTGTTATCTTCATTTTTTCTCTTCTCATTATTCCATTCTGTATTTTATTGTATTTTTTCATTTTTATTCCATCTTTTTATTCTTATTCCTTTGTATTTTTAAATAATTTTTAAAACTTTTATTACATATTTATTTTTCTGTCTCTTCTATGGTACCTTTTTATCTTTTTAATATTACTATTTTTCTTTTTCTCTTCTCTCTATCATTTTTTTATGTTTTTAATATTCTTTCAAGGTAACACATACAACTATAAGTGTATAGAATAAGTACAACCAAGTGTCAAAAAGGAAGCTTGACACAACACAAAAATTAAAATGAAATGCTAGAGTAGAAAGAGAAGCTAACCTCCTGATAAACAGATGCCTAGAGAACAAGGAAAAATTAAAAGCCATACTAAGAAATAGGAAGACATGGCATAAATTCATTAAATTCTAATGAAGAATTTTAAAAGCAAGAGATGTTCATATCATGGAACAACAATTCAAGGATGTCCAAACAAATATCATGAATCCACTTAATGATCTGAAGGAGGAGAAATAAGGTATTAAGAAGACACTTGGGTCCATACTGAAGAAATTGAAGACTTTACATAAAAAGATAACAGATCTTATGGTGATGAAGTCACAATGCAAAAAAATAAAAGAAAAAATTCTGGAAGCACATAACACCAGATTTAAACAAGTAGAGGAAAGAATTAATGATGTCATAGACAGTACTACTCAAATCAGACTGATAGTAGATCAGATAGAAAAACACTGGAACAAAAAATCAAAAATAACATCTGGTTATTTGAAAACATTATTAAGTTTGACAATCCCTTATCTTGACTAACAAGGGGAAAAAAGGAAAGTGGAAATACATAAAATATGAGGAAGGCAAAAACACCACCAATGCCAGAGAAATAAAGTGTATCATAAAAGATAATTTGAAAAATTGAATGCCATAATGGTGGATAACTTAGATGAACTGGATAAATTTCTAGAAACACACAAGCAGCCTACATTGGTGAAGGAAGAAATTGATGAACTCAACAGACCAATCACAAGTAACAAGTTTGAATTCGTCATTAAAAAAAATCTCCCAACTAAGAAGAGCGTAGGACCTATTGGCTCCATTTGTGAACTCTACCAATTATTCTGGAAGACTAAACACCAATTCTGCTTAAAATATTCCAAAATATGGAACTGGATGGAACATCACCAAACACATTCTATGATGCCAATATCACACTAATACCAGAGCCACATAAAGATGCCAATAGAAAAGAAAACAACAGGCCAATCTCTCTAGTAGTCCTGGATGCTAAAATCCTCAACAACTTGCTTCCTGAACACATTCAAAAACACATCAAAGGAATTATACAACATGGTCATGATAGGAATACAAAGAAATTTCCTCAACATGATACAGGATATATAGGAAAAAACCATAGCTAACCTTTTATTCAACCATGAAATTTTAAAGGCTTTCTCTCTAAGATCTAGAACAAGACAAGGATGTCCAATTTACTGCACTTATTTAAATATGTGTTAAAATTAATTGTTCAAGAACTTAGTCAAGAAAATGGTACATCAAGCATCCATATTGGAAGGGAAGAAATAAAAATTTCATTTATCACAGATAACATGATCCTATACATAGAAAG
>PVKH010036946.1:0-11525 GCA_004027955.1 Chaetophractus vellerosus | reverse complement strand
TATAGGCATTTTTGCATGTGAGAAAATTGAAATCTGACAGGTTTCACACTACATTGTTTTTTTAAGCTTGGAAAAACTTTGCATTCCATCCTCTGGGATCTGCATCATGACTTTGAAGTCTTTTTTGGCACATATGTGTACTAACTGTTTGCCAATATGTTGAAATTGGGCTTTATGCTATATGTACAGAATATCATCTTATAATAAAAGCATTCTATCCAAAGGACAATTTTACACCATATAGAAGGTGTGCTGTATTCAAAATCATGCTTGTTGGTAGATACATTGAGGCCATTTAGAAATTCCTTTCAATTTAACTATTATTAAAGGCACCATAACCTTCTCTGATGTCACATTTAGGGTTTGTAAGAAAAGTTTTATATTCTAAGGGTGTTTTAAATTTATGGACTATTTACCTTGCCTGAGCACATTTTCATCTCTCAGAGAAATGTTAGAAATGAATCCCCTATATTTTTGATGTAACATTTATGTAATCTAAAACTTCTTTTAAAATAAAGAAAAAAATAAATAAATTATAAAAACAATGGAAGAGTACAAAGAGAATATCAATAGTAAAATGGAAATTATGAAATGAAATCAAACAGAGCTAAAGACCACAGTAACAAATTAAAAATTCCCTAAAGGGCTTCAACAGCAGATTGGACCTGGTATAAGAAAGAATTGGCGAACTTGAAGATAAGACAATTGAAATCATCCAGTCTGAGGAAGAAGGCAGAAACAATGAGGAAAAGTGAACAGTGCCTAAGGAACCTATGGGATACCATCAAACATACCAATAAAAGCACTGTGGGAGCCCTAGATGGAGAAGAAAGAGCAGAGAGAATATCCAAAGAAATAATGGCTGAAAAGTTTCCAAATCTAACAAAATACATTAAAATACACATCCAGGATTCTCAACCAGCTACAAAGCAGGATCAACCCAAACAGACCAAACTATACCATGTTGTAATCAAATGGTTAAATGCTGAAGATAAAGAGAAAATTCTGAAAGTCAAAAGAGAGAAGCAATGAGTCAAGACAAAGGAGCATTAAAATGATTAGGTGCTGATATTTCATTAGAAATCAGAGGCAAGAAGGCAGTGGGAAGACATATTTAAAGGACTGAAAGCAAAAAATTGCTGACCAAGAATTCTATATCTGGCAAAAATGTCTTTCAAAAATGATAGAGTTATCAAGACATTCCCAGATAAACAAAAGCTGAGGACTTTGTCACCACTAGATTGGTCCTTCAAGAAATGCTAAAGGAAGTTCTGCAGGTTGAAAGGAAAGGACATTACACAGTTGACCAAAGCCACATGATGCAATAATGATCTATGATGAGGGTAATGACATGGGTAAATATAAATACCAGTACTAATTTTTATTTGTAACTGCACCTTTTATTTTCTACAGGATCTAAAAAGGCAAATGGCATAAAATGTAATGATAAATACATGGTTTTGCACTCACAACGTATAAATATGTAATCTGTGACAAGAACAATATAAAACTGGACATCAGCAGGGTATAGGAACATAGTTTATGTATGTTATTGAAGTTAAGTTGGTATCAAAGCAAACAAGATTGTTATATATATTTAGGATGTCCAATTTAATCCCCACGTAACCCAGAAGGAATTATCGGAGAATATACAAATTCATAGTTAGAAAGTAGAGTATGTGGAGGCTTAGGGGAAATGGGGAGTTAAAACAAAATGAGTGTAGGGTATCAGTTTAGGGTGAAAGGAAAGTTCTAGTAATGGATAGTGATGAGGATATTGCAACACTGTGAATGTGATTAATCTCACTGAATGGTATACTAAATGGTATACTTTAGTTTCTATACCAACTAATGGTATACTTTAGTTGGTATAGAAACTAAAGCTATGATAAGTAAATGCAAAAAATGTTACTGGATGGGATCCAAGAATGGAGGAGAAAAGGCTCAGAAGGATATTAGAGGGATATATGAAAAATTTGGAATATAGAATGTAAGCTTTATATCAATGATAAATTCCTTGAACTTGAAAACTGCACTTCAGGTGATCACAGAAGTGAATATCCATTCATAGGAAATATACATGTAAGTATTATATGTTTAAGGAGTATGATGTACAAAATGCTGTTCTCAAATGTTCAGAAAATAGATAATAGATAGATAGACAGGTAAAATGATAAAATGATGTGGCAAAGGTGGCAAAATGTTAAATTGGTGGATCTGGGTATTGCGGGGCTATGTTGGAGTTCTCCATAGGGGGTTTTGTATTATTTTTGCAACTGTCCTGTAAGTTTGAGATTATTTCAAAATAAAAAGTTAAAAAAATAAAAATTACCAGGCATACAAGGTATTGAGAAGAAAAGTAAATAACTGAAACTGACCCAGATTTGACTGAGATGCTAAATTAGTGGTCAAATACAGTAATATAGTTATTATAGCTTTTTTCCAAATATATGAAACATTAAGTAGAGATATCAAAGATATAAAAATAAAAGACCCAGACTAAGCTTCTATTGATAAAAACTATAATGTGTAGGAAGAAAAATACACTGGAGGGGATTAATAGTAGATTAGATATTACAGAAGAAAATGAATAAACTTCAAGACACAGGAATAGAAAGTATATAAAATGTAACACAGACTGAAAAGATACTTAGAGAAAAGTGCACAAAGAGCATCAATGAAGTTTTGGTAATTTCAGTTGGCATATTATATATATAATTAGGGTTCTTAATTTGAATAATCCTTTATCTGCATAAATAAAGGTCAAAATTTTCCTAATTCGATGAAAGTTATGCTATAAACAGATCCAAGAAACTCAATGATCCCCAAGACCACGGAAAATGGAGAAAAAATACACCAAGCTCAAAACTAGGGTTAAATATCAACCTGAAAACCACATTTAAAGATAAAATCTTAAAAGCAGGTAGAGCAAGGAAATCATATTACTTATAGAGGAATAATGACAGGGACAACTGCATAAATGAGAAGACACTGATACAACATCCTTAAAGTACTGAAAGAAAAAAGATCTGTGATTATAATATTCTATACATAGCATAGGTGTCAGTCAAAAATAAAGTTGAAATGTAGACTTTTTCAGAAATAGAAAAGCTAACAGACATTATCATCAGCAGACTTGAATTACAAGGAATGCAAAAGAAATTCATGCAGAAAGAAAATAATAAGCAGTGGGAATATGGATATCCACAAAGGATTGAAGAGCTTGAGAAACTGCAATGTATTAATAAATATAAGTATAATTTCATTAATTAAAAACCCTTAAAAGATATTGACTCATTTAAACAAACATAAAAGTCTAGTATGGGATTTAAAACATGTAAAAGAAAAATGTATGACAACAATATTTGCAGTTTACTATTGAATGTTTCTTATATTATATATGAAGTGGCATAATATCACTTAGAGGTGAATTAAAGATACTCTAAGGAAACCAATAATTCAACAAAACAAAGAATTACAATTAATGTGCCAAAAAGGAGATAAAATTAAATCATAAGAAATTTTCATTTAATCCAGAAAAAGCACAAAAAGGGAACAAAAAACAGATAGAAAAATAGAAATAAATTTAGCAATGATCTATCTCATCTTTCTTTCTCTAACAATAATCACATTAAAAGTAAACGGTCTCCAAATCCCAATTATAAGACAGAGATTTTCAGACGGAATAAAGAAATAAGACCCAACCATTTGTTGTGTACAAAAAGCACAGTTTAAATATAGAGGCACAAATAGGTTAAAAGTGAAATCATGGAAAAATAGACGATTCTAACCCTATCAAAAGAAAGCCAGAGGGACTATATTTCTATCACACAAAGTAGATGTGAGAGCAAAGAATAGGACAGGGATAAAATAAGTTATTTCATTTCATAAAAGGGCCAATTCATCAAAAGGATATAACAAACATGAATGTTTTTGCACCTAATAACAGGAGTTTTGAAATAATGAAGCAAATCTAGGCAGAGTTGCAAGGAGAAGTAGACAAATCTACAAATGACAGTTAGAAATTTCAATGTTACTCTCTCAATAATTTCAGGAACAAACAGACAAATTTATTATGTGTATAGAAGATATGGATAACTACCTAACAACTTGGCCCAACATTCACACATTGAACATTCTATGCAATAACAGTAGAATATAAATTCTTTCAAGTCCACATGGAACACTTACCAAAATAGACCATATTATGGACTATAAAACAAATTACTTTCTCTGAAAACAATAGAATCTAATTAGAAATAAAAAAACAGATATATCTCTGGAAAATCCTCAAGTGTTTGGAAACCAAATTACACATTTCTAAATAATCAGTGGATTAAAGAAGAAAGCAGAATGGAAATTACAAAGTATTTAAAATTGAATGAAAAATAAAACATATCATATGAACATTTTTGGGATGTTGCTAAAGCAGTACTTTGGGGAAAATGTATAGCACTAAATACCTATATTAGAAAAAACAAAAAGCTAAAGTCAGTGACTTAAGTTTCCACTTTTAGATGAGCAAAAGAGAAGAGAAATTAAAAGAAAAGCAAATTAAACACAAAGTTTAATTAATCAACTAAATACAAAGGAAGTAGAAGAAAGGAAACTAAAAATATCTGAGTGGAAATCAATGCATAGAAAACAGAAAATCAATAGGAAAAAAATCAATGAACTCATAGGGTACTTTGAGAAGATGCATAAAATTGATAAATCTCTAGTCACACTGATAGGGAAAAGAAGAGAGAAGAAACAAATGAGTCATCTCTGAAATAAGTGAGAAAACATCACTACAGAATCTACAGGTATTATAAGAAAAATAGGTAAATACTATTAACAATATTATGCTAATGAATTTAACACCTTATGTAACATTTATGTAATTGATGTATCTTTTTAAAAATTAATTAATTAAAAAACAGCTTATATGCAAAGGGCAAATTTCTTCAAAGACACAAACTACCAAAATTCATTCAATGAAAACAATAGATAAATGTATTAAAGAAACTGAATTTGCAGTTAAAACCTTCCCATAAAGTAAATTTCAGGTCCATATAGTTTCACTGATGAATTCTACAAAACATTTAAAGAAGAAATAACATTAATTGTAAACAAATTCTTCTAGAACATTGAAGAAGAGGAAATATTTCCTAAATCATTCTATGAGGCCTACACTACCCTGACACCAAAACTAAGCAAAGATGTCCCAATAAAAGAAAAGTATAGACCACTATCTATTATAAACATGGATACAAATATTCTAAACAAAATTTTTCAATTCCTATCCACCAGTATATAAAAAGGATAATAACTTTTGATCAAGTGAGAGTTATCCTAGGAATACAAGAACGGTTTAATATTTAAAAATCAATTCACCATCTTAGGCTAGAAAAGAAAAAAGAACATAGATCATCTCAGTTGATGCAAAACAAGTATTTGACAAAATTCAACAACCATTCTAGATAAAAACTTTCAGCAAACCATAAACAGGTGGAGATTTTTTCAACTTGATAAAGGGCAGGTTTGAAAAACCTACAACTAATATCACACTTAATGATGAAAGGCTGAATGCGTTCCCCTGAGAGGGAGAACAAGATAAGGATGTCCATTCTCACCATTTCAACTCAGCATTGAACTGCAGTTTCTAGAAATGGAAGGGAGGGAGAGAGGAAGAGAGGGAGGGAGGAAGGAAGGAAGGAAGGGTATCCAAATTGTAAAGGATCAAGGAAAACTGTCTTTATTTGTAGATAACATGGCCATCTGTGCAAAAAATCTTAAGGAATCTACAAAAAATATCTTGTAGCACCAACACATATTTTTAGTAAGCTGGTAGGACACGAGATCAATATACAAAAATAAATTAATTGTATTTTTCTGAACTAGTAGTGAATAATAAATTGAAAAAAAAGCCATTTACAATGGCATCAAAATATGACATGTTCAAAAGATAACTTATAGACCTACAAGACTTATGTAGTGAAAATTTTAAAAAAAGACAATGATGAGAGAAATTTGAAAAGATGTAAGTAAATGGAGAGATACATCATGCTTATACATGGGAAGACTTAATTTTATCCAAATTAATATATAGATTGAATGCAATCCCAGTCAAAATTCCAGTAGGCATTGTTATAGAAATTGACAAACTGATTTCAAAATTCATATGAAAATTTAAATGACTTAGAATAGCCTAAATAACATTGAATTTTTTAAAAATGGAGGACTAATATTACCTAATTTCAAGGCATGATTCATAAAAGAACAAAATGGGAAATTGGGCTTCATCAAAAATTAAAAACTGTTCTAATAAAGACACTGTTAAGAGAATGATTTAAAAAAAATCCACAGAATAGGGAAATATTTGCAAAACATATACTTGATAAATGACTTGTATCCAGATTATATAAATGACTCTCAAAATTCAAAAATGAGAAAACAGCTCCAACTTATTATTAAATGTATAAAACATTTGAGCAGACACTTCATGAGGGAAGATAAATGGATGTAAAATAAGCCCATGCAAACATTCTCAGCCTCGTTAAGAGAAATGTAAGTTAAAACCACAAGGATCCAATAGTACACACCTATTAAAAGGCCTAAAATTAAGACTAACTACACCAAGTAGTTAGTGAGGACTCAGAGAAAATGAAAACTCACATGTTGGTGGGAATGTAACATGGTACAACCACTGTGGAAAACTGTTTTGACAGTTTCTTAAAAAGTTAAACATAGACCTATCAGATGATTCTGTCCTTCCACTTCTAAGTATTTACCCTGGAGGAATGAAAGCATATGTCCATACAAAGACTTCTTAAATATTCATAGCAGCTTTATTCATAATAGTCAAGACTGGAATCAAACCAAATTTCATCAACAAGAGAATGAATAAACACAGGACTATATTTCCATACAAATACTACTCAACAATAAAAAGGAAGGACCTGTTGATACACATTAAGGCAAAGATATTTCTCAAAATAATTAGGCTGATTGAAAGAAGCCAGACATGCTCCACTTCCCCCCAAAAGAGTACATAAGGTGTGATTCCATTTAAATACAACTCTGAAAAAATGTACACTAATCTAGTGATAGAAAACAGATCAGTGGTTACCCGGCAATGGGGTAGGCAGGAAGGGCAGGGGAGAGAGTTTACAAAGGGACAGAGGGCATTTTGGAGGATGATGGATAAGTTCATTGCCTTGATCATAGTGATGGTCTTATGGGTATGTTCATAGCTCAAAACTCATCAAACTGTACACTGTGAATATGCACATCTCACTGCATATCCAGAATACTCCAATAGCAGTGTTAAGAGAAACAATTACACTATTTACACCAATAATGAATAATTGGCAAATTTATAAAAACATCTGTCAAATTTTCTCAGCAGAAAACTTTGTTAGAAATACCCTGAAGAGAAAATCAAAGCATCTTGGTTCTCATTTTCAGGGCTAATACTTTATTCTGAAGTCATGGATACTTGGGAATAAAAAAAGGAGATACGATAACTGATGTTACTGCGCAAGCAATATTCTGAACTTGAACAACCCAAGCAGTTATAAGACAATACCTTTCATTATATTTATTCTCAAAATATTTCATGAGTCAGCCAAATTGACTTATCTACAATCAAACAAAGAAATGAATGAGGTGTTGCTGCAATCAGTTAAAACCCAGAGCCTGGATGCAGTTCTTAACTCTTACAAACAAGTCAATCACACATTCCAATCAAAGTTTGATAGCTAAAGAATAGTTTTGTTTTAAAATGCCTTTTCGCAAAAGGAGGCCTTCAGATATGACTTTTTGTAAACGGTAAGCTTAACTTGTCAGAACATTCAATCTTTCTACCACAAGAAATTCTACCATCATTAATTTGCTATTAATTTTCAAATTTGAGAGGACTTAAATGTACTTTCCAGGCATATTTTGGGATGTGTTCATTAATACCAATCATTTGGACCATGTTTAGAAAAAAGACATAACCATGAACTATGCCTAATTTGTAATCCCATCATAGCTGGAAAGGTTTAATGTCAAAAGACTCATTTATCATTTAGGGAGTGCTCCCTGGAGCCCATGGCAAGATTTGTATTGGATACTGAGCGGGACACAAAATTGAATCAGATGCAAAATCTGCCCTGAGCTACCAGGCAAATCCGCTAGCTGCTCCTTGCTGGGATCCAAATGTCATGTATCCACAAGGATTAGTTTACTCTGCCCCCAGTAGGCCTGCTGCTTTTGGTTGCTATGGCTACAGATGTCCATCCTATGGGCTCCCTCCTGGTTGGAGAAAAAATGCAAAGCCCGGATTATCCAAAAGTTAATTTGGAACTGTGTAGGTTGAAGGGATTGTTACTGAACATTTGAGGAAGGCAGAGAAAACACACTACTACCTGTGCTATTTGCATGAAGGTGATTATACTTCAGTATCTCTAATAGGGGCACACACTTTGGAGTCATACAGAATTGAGCTCAATTCCTGTTCTGACACTTAATAAGCATGTGGCCTTAATATGTTACTCAACCTCTGCCAGACTCAGTTCTACCCTTTATAAGATGGGCATGAAAATAACAGTTCCCACCTCATATGGTTATTGTGAAGATCAAATAACAGAAGAAATTCAAAGCACCTAGCAAAATGCCTTACACTAAGTAACTGACCAAAACATGGTAGTTATTACTAAGCCAGAAAACAAGCGCCTAAAATTATATTGCCAAAACCCAAATTATCATTAAAACTCAAAGTTTAAAATTAATATATATGAGACTAGACTTATATACTTATTAAAGTTCTGATCAAATGCTTGAGTATCTAGTTTACTAGTAGAGCAATTTATTTAATAAATTTATTTAAAAAACACCTTTCCACAGTCTTAATATGTGCCAGGCAAACTGTTTTACAAATGTTAACTCATTCAATATTCATAATAATTCTATGGGAAGGTAGTCATAATTATCACCACTCTTATTTATATATGTATATATGTCTGTATGTATATACATATATGTGCACAAATATATATATATTTATATATATGTATAAAACTTAAACATAATTTTGTTTTACAGGGAGAATATTAAGAAATAGAATTAAATAGTACTAAATTTCCCAAGACACATGTTGATTATTTTTTTTTTTTTTGCATCAGCAATACAATGATGGTGGTAAAACATTTAAGAAAACATGAAAGAAGAATTATTTTGTTGGGTATAAGACACTGATTTTACTAAACTACTAAGATGCAACATAAACTGGAAATCAGCAGATTCAGGAGAACTTCCTAATCCTCACATCTAAGAATTTAAAAAAAACTACACCCATCATGTATGCTTTCTGTACACACACAAAATCTACAGAAGGAAAAATGGAGCTAGCATTCCTTAATTGCTTTCTAGTTACCAAGCATGGGCAAACTCTTTTGTACATAATCTCATGAATATTCACCACAAAACTCTGAAGCAGGTAAATTATCTCCATTTTAAAGACAAGGCCCAAAGAAATGAAGAAATATTACCCAAAGTTACTCAATAGTAAGAGAGAAACTGGGTCCTTGAAGAACCTATTGAATATGAAATGAAATTTTGAATTTCCTCAAAAACGAAAGCTACTTACAACTCTAACTAAGTTTATTTTAACCAGCAGGGCTAAAGCTTTTCTTGTGTTTTCTAAATAAATACCTTGAAAACCATCATTTTTCAAAAGCAGAAACTAAACATTTGCTAACATCATACTTACAGAACCATGGCTACTTCTACTGCAGCCTCGCTTAGCATCTAAGCTGAACATGACAGTCAATCTGTGGTGGAAATATACCAAAGAGTGTAGCAGTGTGACTGCAGAGGGTATATTCAAATTGACAGTGACCTTTCAGAAAAACAACTTTCCCATACATATTAGAACCAGTGGCCACATCTGGAGTTGGGAGTGGAAGAAACAGATTTCATGTTGTTTTGATACACAGGAGACAAAATGTGTTTTAGGAGAAAAGAGAGGGAATCCAAGTTCATTCATGGAACAGAGATTTCCTGAGAGCCCACTCCATGATCAGCAGTGCTAGCTCCTGAGAGAGCCCACATCAACAAGGCACCATCACAGCCATCAAGAAGCCGCAGCTCATCTCCCTCGCTCCTACTGTTCCCTCAATAACAGTTTCTAATGGTGGGAAGACATAGACATAAACATATTATTATGCCAACTCCTACCCATCCCTCAAGACCTAGCTCAGGGGCACCTTCTTCTGGAGCCACAGGGGATAAAGCAGCTTCCCAACAAAAAGTGAAATGGAGACCCTTCCTGGGAGATGCCTGTAATAGACAAAAGGCAAGACATCTGATTCATAGCATGTCATTGAGGCTGAAATTGTAGAAGGTGAGGTGGTGAAGTGTTAGGTAGATAGGGTTAAATAGTCATCTGGTGGGAGGGTGTGTTGGCTCCTGGGAAGCAGACAGGTGCTTTTGTACACAGCGTCAGGACCTTGTCGCAAGGAAAGACATCCTGTTTCCTGGTATTGGGGGACCACAACACACCTATTTATGCCCCGCAGTGACCGCAGGTGCTGACCACTGCCCAAAGACACTCAGGGGCTCAAGTATTTAAGTTCTATTGACTTTCCCTTTTAACTGTGGAGAGTCAATTAATTTCTCTTTTGGCTTTTATTTTTCCCCTTTCAGAAGGGCACGGCTGAACGCTAAGACCTATAGAAGAAGTCGCTGAGTCATTGACGATGCTTCTCAAAATGGAACTGAAAGTTTGGTCATAATTTTACCACCTACCAACTTTAAAATTTAAACAACTCTATAAATTGACTACTGTCCATGCCATCTTTTAATGAAAAGGTAAAGTGAGTGTGTTAACTTAGTTTGCATTCCTTAGCATGAAAATGATGTGCTTTATGTCTATTTCTTCTACACACTGGACTGCGATCAGATGACATTCTTGCACTGGGCTCCTTAGAAACAATTTAGTCTTTCTGTGCTGTGTCTATTTTCTAAACCTCAGATCACTCTAATGCAGTAAAGACATATCACAACACTCCTGGGTTAGGCTGCAAACTTGCAGTTGAAATAGTCTGGATTATATAACAGCTTGCGATGCAAACTGTGACAAACAAGAAAACAGATTGAATTCTTTCACTTTCTGAAAGCTCTACCGACTTCTCCAAACTAAAGAAAAAGACAGCTAGCATTGAGGTCCGTATTACTCCTTACATATTTTTATGACTATTATAAAACCAGTGAAAATGTAACAAATGATCTTGTTCCTTTAATAGTTATTTTTTAAACATTTTACTCATGTGTTAGTGAATATTTAAACTCATGATGCTGGAGTTTTAGGCTCTGGTTCTTCTTTTCTAATGTTGTTTTAACATTGAGATAAACACAAGCTTTTCCCTCACTAAACATAATGCATTTTCTAATTGTCATGATTTATTGAAACAGGAGAGTAAAAGTATAGTGTAAGGACAAATCATTGTGTATTTATCTAAGAGAGAATGCTACTTTCATAGTGAATGGCTGGAGAATCT
>PVKH010036945.1:0-11527 GCA_004027955.1 Chaetophractus vellerosus | reverse complement strand
GGCTCTGGAGATATCCAGGTCCTATATCAGGGCAGATAGCCCTAGAGTTTGGTGCCTTATCTGTGGGCCCTTATTTGGAAACTTTGTTCCTGACAGTGACAGAGTCTGACCAAAATATGTCTTCCCTGCACATGGTCCATCTGTCTCTTCTATTCAAACCTGTATAAGATGCCAGAGTTTTAGGTGTACTTCCAGAAAGTGAAGTCTATGGGCTGTCCTTCTGCCAGCTGGGTCCAAAAGCTCAGTGGACCTAGAACTCCTGCTCTACAACTCAATGGACTCACCCAGGACACCTAGTGGATAGATGATGGACAATGGAGAGAGTCTGCAGCTGCAGGCAGGATAACTCATCCATCTTATCCATGGGATATAAGCCCCCTGCACTTGGAAGTGGAGTGGACATCACCATCCCAGACTCCTCAGGATTGGGGGAAGAGCTATGGACTAGAATGGACTTACTGGTGTCCTGTTATAGACGTATTGTGATTCATGCAATGGAAGAATTTACAAAATTATGTGGAGCCAGTGTCCACTGGATGCTTGGGGGCAGAGAGAGGGAAAAGCAGTTGTAATACAGGGGCTTTTTCAGGACTTGGGAATTAACCTGAATGACATTGCAATGACAGATATAGGCAATTTTATGTCAGCATATAACATGCAGAACTGTGCAGGACAGTGTGTGGTCTATAATGTGAACTATGGTCCACACTTAGAGGCAAAGCCCCAAAATGTGTATATCTGTTGCAGGTGATGTGTCACCCTAATGAAGAATGTATATGTGGGAGGTTGTGGGAGGTGTGGGAGGTGGGGCATATGGGTACCTCTAAAATTTTTGTGTAACATTTATGTAATCGATGTACCTTTAAAAATTTTTTAATTAATTAAAAAATAAATAAATAAATAAAAGACAAAAAAAGAAAAAAAGAAAAATAAATAAAATATCTGAAAAATTGAGGAAGGACAACTGCATTGAAGGTAAGGCTTTTCATCAAATATGAACACTGAAGGAAAGGTATTTTATAAACAATTTAAATTTGTTTTTTTCACCAGTTTTTTTTTTTTTTGGTAGGGAGTTGACTCTCTCAAGGTATGTTTTATTACATAAGTGTGCAATTGATAAAGATGCATGTGTAAGAAATAGTACTTGGGAGAAAAAGAATACTCAAGCCATGGACTTGGTGACAGCTTGATTTTGTGCTTCTTGGCTCCAAAGACTGAGACCATAAATTCTAGGATTTTAAGCTAACCTTATTGGGGGTATTTGTCATATCAGCTCTCACAAACTAAGGCAGTTTCCCAGATCAAGGTATGTTGAGTGTATCTGGGTGAATCCCAAGCAGTCCATGTTTGGTAGCCTCAGACTCTAACATGTGCCTTCTAATCTCTCATGTTGTGCTGTTATTTTCATACTGTATTTATTTTTATTAAACCCTTACGTGAATCTCAGGATCCTTTCAATTGTTCAACCATGTGTAGTTGATGCAACTTGCAAAATGGTCTTTGATTTCTTTGTTTGCTGGCTTGTTTCCTTTCTGTGTCTACAACCAGAATTATTGGCTATTATAGGAACTGGCAGACTACAACTCTATGGACCAAATCTGGCCCACAGTGTATTTTTGTAAGGCCTGCTGGATAAGAATATTATTTTGCATTACTGAAGTAAAATTGATAATAAAATAAAATGAAAAAAGAAAAGAAAATAGGGAGTATGTTCACCAGAACCATATATGGATCATAGTCTAAATAGTAAGTAACTGTCTGGAAATTACGGAAAATTTTTCAGTCACTGATTCCTGCCAACAGTTCTAGCTTGTTAATTTCACAGATGTATAGATAACCTCAAGGACGATGCTTGCATGTTCAAAATTTTAGTGTGTTTTTGTATATGTTTTTTGCACCAGCTGAGAAAGAGAACAAAATGACTTTATTCCAAGATTGTGTTGTTTAAATATAGAAAATGTAAATATGATCTCTGAGAACACAACCTATGATGCTCCATTGTCCATTCTTATGAAAAACTCATAGTAGGGTAAGAAAAATAAAACGTGTTTGCATATCTAAAATGGTTCCTGTTCTACCAAAATTTTGTCCACAGAGGTAAATATGAGGTTATATTCAGTTACTTGCTTCCTCAGAGTCACACTACAAAATTAGAGGCAGAAAAGAATATTGGTTAAGAACACCCTTGGGGGAAAAAAAGAATACCTTTAGCAACCAGACTGCCTGGGGTCACATTCTTGCTCTGCCACCACTCAATGTGTGACTTTTAGCAAGTTGCTTCATCTCTCTGTGCTCCAGTCACCTGCTCTTGAAAACAAGTGTGCTACTTGTTCAGAGGATTAAATAGGTTAGTGGATGTGATGGACATAGAACAGGAAATTAAAATGTACCTGACACCTGTTCACTGTTAATAAGCTTGGGATTAAGACCATCATCAAATTAAATATGACCCACTAAAAAATGTAAGACAAGTCTGAGGCTAATCTATTTTCATCATATTCGCAAGTCTTGAGATTCTTTCTCCTTTTATGTGTGTGTGCTTAACAATGGCATATTGCTGTGACTTTTTTCCTGTTTTTCTTAGTTTTTGCCATTTGAATGTACACTAATACTCTACAACAGTCACCTGTGTTCCTGCTGTGTGGAAAATTTTCCGAGGATTGTGAAGGGACTCTTGAGTCCATATTCTAAATTTTTCACTGATAGTGGGTCTAAGCCTTATCCATATTATTAATAAAAGAATTGTTTAACAGGGTAAACCAAGAATCAAGTTTTCTGCAAGTGTTACAACCAACTTCACACTAGGCAGTAGTCCATTCTATAACTGTGTCTCTCTAGGCCAACAAGACACCAAAAATACAAAGAAAGAAAAACCTGAATATGGAAAAAAATTCATATTTAATATGAAAATTGCCATTTTGTAATATTATGAAGTTGCTCAATTCCTTAACCTTTCTTAACCTTATTTATATCGTGTATAAAATGAGTAGAATATGTCATACAGATATTTTAAAATTTGAAAGAAATCATGCATGTAAAATCCTTACTATATTATTTTCTTTAAAACAATTTATTGAAGTATATCATTCATACATGAACATACATAAACTATAAGTGTTCAGTAAACATCATGATCTTATGAAACAACATGCATAATGTCATACAGGGCTCCCACACACCACTCTTCCCCACCCCCAAACACCCTGTATTGTTATGAAACATTTGTTAACAAATCATGAAAGAGCATCATCAAAGTATTACTATTAACTATAGTCCGTATCTTCCTCCCCTATACATTTTTAAGGATTTATTAAATTAGTTTTATCCATTTTTACCCCCCCCCCATTTTTGCTGTTTCTGTGTCCATTTGCTGGGTAATTCTCTGTGTCTGTTTCCTGCCCTCTCTTCTCACCCTTCTCCTCCTGTCTTCACTGGGATTCCATCCTCGGAATCTCCAGTTGGGAGAAAGGCATCCTACCACCTGTGCCACCTTAGTTCCTGTTTTTTCGGTGCGTCTCATCTTGGTTCTCCCTTGTGTCACTCTCCTGTTATCATCTTGCTGCATGGCTCACAAGGCCTGGCAGCACACCCACGGAAGAGGACTGAGAGCTCAAGTGTTTGCAGGCCCTGGCGGTGCACCTGCACATGGGGCCTGGTGACCCATGTGCCTTCTATATTTTCCTTTTTAAAATTTTTACCGGGTGGTCCCAAGGATCAAACCCCGGTCCCTCCATATGGGAGATGGACACCCAACCACCTGAGTCACATCCGTCCCCCTGCTATATCTCCCAAAGTTGACCAAAGATACCCAAAGGTACAGTTTTTTCCCATACAGGATAGTCATATAATAAATCAGGCTTAGTTTATCACCAGCATTCTAAAAACCAGACCTAGGGAGAAAAACTAGGTCTGGGGACACATGCATGGTTTCCAATATAGTGAATGTTTAGCCTACCCTGATCATCACAAAATCAAGAGAGCAAGAATATTCACAAACTATATTACTTTTTGTGAATTATTAGTAATTAAATTGTAATTAACAGTATTATCACAATGGTATATCACTAAATTAATACATCACATTGTAAATGTGTACAAAAATACAGAATTCTGGAATATTTGTGTTATTGTAAAAATTTGACTATATAAATACACTTAGATGATTATGCATAATATTTTTACTTTATTCTTTCTATGTGCTGAACATCTTGGTACACTTTAGCTCAGAAAAGAAATTTTTTTTTCAATAATAGGAATTAAAGAATCCCATTAGGAGATTCTAAAGGTTGGAGTCTGGAAAAGAGCCAGTTAGTATTATACCAGATTATGAAACTAAAACTCAGTAGAAAATTATACAAAAAGCCATGAATTCAATAAAACAGGGAAAATCTAAACCTGCAGTGGGGAATCCTAAGAAATCATTTTCTCATAAATGATCATAGAAGGGTAATTTCATGCCTGTTACAAAAGGTCTTGCAATAGGGTTCTGTCATCATCTGGGCCTGAATTGGACATTTTTAAAAAATAGCATTTTAACTGAATAAAAGCATATATAGAAAAATGATTGTTTCTATCAGGTATCAAATTGGAACTCTACCCTCTCTGAATGTATAGGAATCATGAAGAACTAGGAGAGAGGACTTTTTATGCTAGGCTTAAGGCACCAATCTTCATGAAAAACTCATTAGTGAAAAACCCAGATAATTTTATTGTTCTTAAACAGAAAAGAACATAACTAAATAGAAAACACATTGGTAAATAGAATTATGTAATAATTTATCTATTCACAATATTTATTAAATAGCTTCATTGAACAAGAATATGTGAAAAGAATATAATGAATGTAAAAGCCTTTTGCCATAACATTTTATTCTATTTTGACACCATTAAAACCTCAGAATTATCTTCAAGTGACCTCAGTTATAAAATTCAATGTTAAATGTACTCTTAAATAGGTCTGTCATATACCATATCTGGCATACATCATATATTATATATGGAAATATATCTATTACCACTGCAGTATAGATATAAATACCTATTCTCATTCCAAACTGGATCTACATAGTTGTTTTTTAGATGAAAGAGCACAATTTCCTAACCACTTATAAGTTAAGGAATTTTCCTGTCTTTTTCAAAGCCAACAAGGAAACCTACCTCTAAAAAGTTTCTAAATAAAGACTATATGGAGGAAACAGAAACAAAAATGGAGAAAACATTCAATGTAAAAGGAAAATATTAAAATTTCTAATGTACATTTGGTGATTTTTATTGTTACCATGACTCTTTGATTTAAGTTATTCAGTTAACCCTCCCCACTATGACAGTGGTTCCTTATATAAAAGTGTAAAAAGAACTAAAGTGGTAAGAGCCTTGTATTTTCACTATACTTCCAGGAAAAGAACATTTCTTATGATTGCAGAAAACTGACCAGGCTTCAGATACCTGCTCTTCAATTTTAACATAGCCGTCTTCATCTCTTTGTTCCTTAGAGTGTAGATAGCTGGGTTTAAAATGGGAGTAAAGATGGTGTAGAACACAGCAAGGACCTTGTCAACTGAATAACCACTGAAGGGCCACACATAGATGAAGATGCATGGACCAAAGAATATTGTGACCACAGTGATGTGGGCAGTCAACGTGGACCGAGCCTTTGCCATGCTGGCAGAGGAGCGTTTCCTAACTGAGGTAAGTATCACAGTGTAGGAGATGACCAGGAGGAGGAAGGAACTCAAAGAAAGAAAGCCACTGTCTGCAACTATTAGTAGGCTAATAACATAAGTGTCTATGCAGGCCAGCTTGGTCACTAGAGGGAGGTCACAGAAAAAGCTATCAACCTGATTAGGCCCACAAAAAGGCAAGTTCACAGTAAATGCCAGCTGACTAATGGTATGGATGAAACCTACACCCCATGGAATGAGGACCAGAATAACACACACACGGCGGCTCATGATTGTCATGTAGTGGAGAGGTTTGCAAATAGCAACATAACGGTCATAGGCCATGGATACAAGGAGCACCATTTCACCACCAGCAAAGAGATGGACACAAAAAATCTGAGCCAGGCAGGCTTCAAAAGAAATAGTCTTTTGCTCTACCAGAAAGTCAGCAAGCATTTTTGGGGTAGCAAAGGAGGCAACACATATATCTATAAAAGAGAGGTTTGCAAGCAGAAAGTACATAGGAGTATGAAGGCGAGTATCTGAGGTCACAGTGAGGATGATGAGAAAGTTGCCCAGCAGGATTCCCATGTAAAGTAGTAAAAATATGACAAACAAGAATGGTTGGAGCTCCTTAGAACTAGAGAGTCCCAGCAACACAAATTCTGTTATCCGAGAAACATTTGACTCAAACACCATTTCTGGAAGTGATTTCTATTCAGCTACCTGCATAAAACAGCAACAGAGATCAATCAATGAACTGAATTTAGGTTTGGTTTCCCAATTCCACCTTGGTCCTTAGGGATTATAATTTCTACTCAAAGTTATATCTACATTTTCTGGCATTCCTAATATTATAAAGGTAGCACATAGCCAATCAAAATGAAGCAAATATAGCCAGAATGGTACACTTAAAGAAAGGAGGGAAGTTGGTTGTGGGATAGTGGGGAAAATTTCAACCAACTGATCATTCAGTTACCTGAGACTAATAAGTTAAAATCAACGAATTTACAAATGAAAAGGAATATTGAAAACTTGTTTTAACATCACAGAAATCCAGTCTCACAATCGTTTTTTGTTCACTAAACCAAACAATAATTCTTAATGAAAGAAAAATGGTGCACTGCTACCAGAGAGGAAGAAAATTTCACAAAATTAATGTTGATTAAAAGTTATTAGACACAAAAAAGTATATGCTGTATGATTCTCTTTCAATAAAGTTCAAAGACAAGCAAAATTAATCTATAATATAAGGAGCCATTTCATGGTTTTCCTTAAGGTAAGAAAGAACAGAAAGGGGTCATGGGCTTCGGAAGAGCTGCTCATGTTCTGATTCCTAATGTGCTGGATGATTTTTACTGGCCTCATGGGGTGCCCAGAAAAGAAGGAAACTTCTTTTCCTTGCCCTCCTGTGTTCTAAAAACCTCACACTACTCTAAAACCTGAAATTGCTTTATTATTGCTAATAAGACAGTTTGAGACTTGATTAATTCAAAAAATATCTCCTCCTTTCATCATTAATAGAAAGATAATTATATATTTTGCATTCTAAAGCATTGTGATTATTTTAACAGATGAGAATTTAATTCCAGTTTTGAGGCTTTTTTTCCTTATGCAAAAGGATTTATGGGTATTACAGGAGATATTTTGCTCACTTAGCTCCAAATAAATATTGTCTGAAGAGTGAAAGAGAGATATGATTATTCCCCCTTCTAACACTGATGAGCTTGGGGAATTTGAGCAATTCCCTTAAATCAAGACCTCCATTTTTTTTAATGTTAGACAAAGGTGTTGAGCAACAGAAATTTCTTTCCAATAGAAACCAATTACATTTTTGTTCATTCACTTTGAAGATTTTAAATGCTTATGTTACTTAGGGCACTGAGCAAGTCACTCTTGATAAAGCAATTAGTGCTATAACATGCCATCAAAGGTCATTTACTAATAACCCTTGCTCATTTAGAAAATATAATTTATCTTCACTTCCCTTAATCCCTTGCACAAGCCTTATTAGGCAAAGCAAGAGTAGCTTTATCACTTAATAAAATAATTATCTTTCTATGCTGATAAATGTTTCCCTCCTGCTCAGGGATGTAATATGCATGATCATTTTAATTGAGTCAAACATTTTATAATGTAAGAACATAATGGATTTTACCATGGTAGTGACAAGATTCTCAAGGCATGCATTTTATATGGAGTATACTTTCTCCATGATGAGGTACACAGACAGTGGTTCTTAATTTCATTATTCTAAATTATAGACTTTTAAAAAGTCCAAAGTCCATTTCAAAGAATGTTGTCCAAATACATCATGGCCTACAGAGAGAACATTAGCCTGGGATTTAGGAAACTTTGTTTCTATTTCTTCTTCTCACTAAATAGCTTTAAAAATTTTAGGAAATCACACATGTTCCTAGGCAGTCACTCTCTCTTCAAAATACAAAACAAAACCAAAAAACAATAAAGAAGGATTGTCCCTCCTAAACTCTAATGTTCTATGTTCCTTACCTTTGAAAACTTGACCCTGTAGGAGCAAATCAGGTAAAAACAGTGCAACTGGTGCATTGATGGAAACAGTACACACAATCAAGCAAGTAAAATAAGCTTGGTTTTAGCAAAGAAGTCAAGGCATTGTTCATTCTTCAGGGTCAGGGAGTGGACAATAGTCAATACACAAAATGGGCACAGAACTGGAGCAGATTAAAGAAAATAGTGGAGCATAATGGTCTTTCTCTGCTCCCTTTCTGCCCCATGCCTTATAATAGCTACACCTATAAAGTGAAATAGTTTTTTCAGACCCATTCAATAAGGACCAAAGTTAGAGAACCCAAGACTTTCCAGGCTTCAGGGTAACCACAGGTGTTCCCTGGAGTGTCATCATCCTTAGCACATACAAATTTTTAAAAAGTACTATGATGATATCAAGAAGTTAATCAGGAATTTGACATAAGAAATTGTAATGAGTATAAATGATGACACATATGTATCTGGGACAGAGTAGACATAATAGACATATCAGTGGAAAGGGAGTTGTGGAGAGAAAGAAGGAAGGAGGGATGGAGGGAGGGAGAACAGGAGAGACAGACACAGAGAGAGAAAGAGGGAGGAAATGCCATTTTATATCATGTTAGAAATTGTGCATATTGTCTTATCTCATAGAAAAAAATAAGATTTCTTAATATTTCTTAATTTCATACACCCATCTTCCCAATATCTACTGAATATTAGGATTGTCAATTTTTGTTTTGCAAAATGAAGGAAATAGCTAGAAAATCCTTTGCACATTAACTTTCTCACAATCTATTAAAACAAGGGTTACAGATCAGAGTGTTATATTTACTTTCTTCTTAATAATTAAGGTAGGCACATTCTAGTAAAAATGAATAATATTCTTCCACTTACCGGCTTAGAAAATAGAACTAGAATATCCCCCAGACTTTTCTCATGGTTTAAATTCTAAGTTCGGTAGCAGTTATGTAACGGGAACATGCAGAGTTTTGAAAGGGCACTCAGAATTCCTTATACTAAGCTCAGAACATCCAGCAGCTTTTGTTTTAATGAATCATTTATTCTTTCATTGCCACTGTATCAAAAGATAAAAGTTTTTAATCACAAAATACACCCTCTTGATTTAAGATCAAGTTTAATATCTGGGAATTTAATCTTACCAATGTCCATCTCCAAATGTGTCAATAGAACTCAGAAACTGTAAACATAGATAATTTTACTTTACTTTCAAAAAACATTTTAATACTTGATTCCCTATAACCCTAGAAGCATGAAGGAATCAAGGATATCATATTGCCATTAATCTACTTAATGTAGCTATTTCTTTCTTCATTCCAGCCAAATTTTGATAGTAGAAATATTTTTTTAAATGTCTAAAACCTTGAAAAAGAAAGCATAAAAATGAGCAAAGAAGGGACATATAAAGGTTTTAACATATTTCCTTCTGTTCATCATATTCTTATCATATACCAATCAGGCATGCCCCTAAACCTTTTCCAGATGGTGTTTCAAATTTAAGTGAGGAAAAAATTGACCTCCCCCTTGCTTCCTTCTAGTTATCAGGTTTGCAACCGAAAGACAGTTTGCTCATTATCTCTCTATTCCAAGCAAATATGTTCAAAATTCATTACACTGTGGTAATTTCTTCAGACCTTATTTCCTCTAATTTTTCTAAACTCCCCCTCATTCACCTGTGAGTTCTCATACTGAAAATATTTGAAATACACTCTTGATGTATGCATTTTAACCTGGTCCCCTGAACTAAACTGAGGTAAAGTAACCCCCTCACATACAGCCCTGATGTAAGGAAGGCTCAACTCCTTTTCCTTTAGCCATGCAATTGCATTGTCCCAAGGTAAACCAATATAAAGCCAAAGCCTTCCATCCTAATGCCAGGGAATGGACCTCATTACAGAAGTGAGAAGTAACCCTTTAGAGATCTGTGAAGTCACCCTGCAGTGGGAGTAATTATGTTTTACAAGATATTTTTTCCTGAGGGCAGAAAAGAAAAACAAAAAACTTTTAACCAACTAGTTAGTACATCTGAATATAAAATATTATTTGATTTCCACTCAGACTCCTGGACAGTTAATTTTTTGAGTCCCCAACCTTCTGTCAAAAAACAATCATACAACCTTCCAAATGATCACCTACCTTCACAGTGGTTTCTTCCCATCAGAAAGATACCACTACTTCCCAAGATAGTTTAGTATATTAGAGTATTCAACTAGTTCTACCATCTCAGTTCATAGAAAAAATTTTAACTCTCTTCAACACAATGGTTCTTCAAATATCTGAAGGTGCTCTCATTTCTTCTCCATGAGAAGCCTTCTATTTCTCCAGAGAGAAAAAAGCCAGCTATTTTTTCAACTAGGTTTATAAAATATGGTTTCTAGGAACCACATTCTAGACTATCTCCAGAGGGTCTGATATAATGTTTAATGATCATTTTTAAAGGAACTGAGGGATGAGATTCTGTACAACTCAGAAAACTCAGTTCTGTGTATATATTCTAGTAAAACTTACACTTACACAGGATACATGCCCAATGGTGTTCATTGCAGCACTGTTTGAAAGAGGATGGTGGAAACATCCTAAGTGTTTATTAATTGTAAAAAGGAGAAATAAATAATAACACTTAAGGCACTGTAATACTATACTGTGATTAAAATTAATAAATTGGATTTTATGTGAGAATATTTAGAAGTTTCAAAAACATATTGTTGAGAAGAAAAGTAAATTAAAGAATTCATGAAATTTTTGTGATCACATTTTCATAGACTGAATTAAAACTGTGTATGCATGAGTAGCAGTTTGGAAGTTTGATATAGTTATTAATTCCAAAAATAGATATTGGACTATGCTTGTAAACTGGTTTGTTAATCTGGGTATGATTAAGTTATGATTAGGGCATTGACTGGGCAAAGACATGGCAAAGGACAGAGTTGGAGTAGTTTCTGAGCTGGAGTTCTCACTCTGGAGTTTTGATGCTGGAGCCCAGAAAGATGAGGGGATGGAGGAGCTTGGTTGTGAGGAAGGAGAGAAGGCCCCGGGATAGAGACAAGCCATTTGCCTGAGAGTCTACAGTTAGCCTTGTGGAGGAAACAGAGGAGCTAAGCCCAGAGAGAAACGGAGCCCTGGGAAGAGAAGAACCCAAGAAGCCTGAACTTGCACAGACTTTGGTAGCCATCTCGCTCCAAACCATGGCAATAGACTTTGGTGAGGGAAGTAACTTATACTTTATGGCCAAGTAACTGTGGACTTCTACCCCAAATAAATAAGTGTTATAAAAACCAACCAGGGGCCGGCTCAATAGCCCAGTGGATAGGGCGCCGGCATACCACATGGGAGGCCCC
>PVKH010036944.1:0-11524 GCA_004027955.1 Chaetophractus vellerosus | reverse complement strand
AATAAGTAAACTTTAAAATCTGCTTTGAAGTAGTGAAGATGATGTCTTCCAACTACCTTGTGGTAGTCATTGAATGTTTAATCCTGTTGAGCCAACTAGCTTGAGGGTCTCCCCACTTAAATGCTAAGATCGCTGCTGACAGTGATAGGTCATCTACCGTCAGCCTGCTTGCAAAAACCAAACACTGATAAGGTCTTTCATAAAAATCCTACTAGCCTTTTGTCTTAGCTATCTTCTATTAGGTGACTCTCCTATTATTATTATTATTATTATTATTATTATTATTATTATTATTTTAAAGATTTATTTTAAAAAATTATTCACAACCTAATTTCATTTTATTAGGACCTTCAGAGAATCCCATATGTCATACAGTCAGAAATGGAAAACTTACATTTCTTTGCTGTTATTTTACCACACGTCTTCTTTGTGCTGGAAAAAACATCCATTTTTGCCCTTTGGCAAAATGGCTTCCCAGGTATTCAACAAAATATGCTGTGGTGAGGAATATTTCCTCTGCAGAGTTTCACTGAGAATATATAAATTTATATTTTAAAATTGTTTTAATAAATGTCATTATTGAAGAATTGGCTAGACTTAAATAAAATAGATTGGAGGATAGAATTGTATCAATGTCAATATCCTTATATTTATAATAATACTGTGGTTATAAAGAGAATGCCTTTTTAAATAAATATAATATTTTGTTAGGGAATACTTTTTAAAGAAATATATACAAGTTACTCCCAAATGGTTCAGAAAAAGAATTAGAGGATAGTGGAAAGGAAGAAGGAAAGCCATGGCAGAATATTGGATTTCTCATTAAATACAACTAAATATAAAGAAAATAAAAAGTAACATGAAATATAGACATGTATCATATTTATAAGGCTATATACAACATTGTTGAGGACACTTTTTTGATGTGTACTTCTTAAAAATTAAATGCAAACTGCTTCCGACTCAGCAAATAAAAATGACCCACAGATAATAAAAGGATTATTGAGGGTATTTCATGCCAGCTTTTACCAAAAGAGGATGTTGCACAAACAGCATTATCTATTTCAAGTAAGAATATTAACAGAGACAAAGGAGATTAATTCATAAAATGTGTGCACTTAATGCCATAGTATTAATATATAAAACAAAACATTTAGAAACTCAAGAACACATTGAAGAAACTAAACTCATACTGAAAGAACAAAACATGTCTTTCTCATGTCTCAGATAATAGACAGTAAATAAGCAGGTAATAAACAAAGGAATTTAGTATACTTATTCATAATTACTTAATTTATTTATTACAAATGTTCAAAAGTATAAGGAGAGAATATATATTTATACAAATATTGGTTATATCCTTGACCAGTAATGTGCCAAATTGGCTTTACAAGAGAACCATCTTGGGGAACTATTTAAACAGAGAAATTCTTAGATACACTTCTAGAAATTCTCAATAATTTTCTTCCCAAGTAGGCAGTCACCAGAGAAAGTCTAATTAAGCTAGAAAGTAGTGAACAAATAAAACAGCTGTAATTCAAAATATTTTCCCACATGACTCCTTGAATCAAAGACTAAATCAAACCAATAATCTAAAATTGTCTCTCTCAGGGAAGAGCTAGACCACATATGTATATATATACACATACATATATATACCATGTAAGAATGGATTTGACAAAAATTGCCCTGACCCCTTGTGACCCCCTGTGAAAAACTTTACTGAGTGATCCAAAAAAGACTTTAAAATGAATATGTGTATATATCATTACTCTCCCAATAAAGATATGAAAGATGGCATGGTAAAAACATAGTAATCAAATGGAATTTAAGGACAATGAAAAATAATTTTAAAGGCTTTCTGGAAGAATAAATATTCAGAAAATTATTGAAATATAAGAGGAAAATGAATTTCCAAATACCAAAACTTATGTATTTTTAGTTAGTAACAATAGTTTGACATAATTCAGTTTTAACCAAGAGAGACAGATAAGTCCATGGAATGGTACAAAGAATAAGGAAACAGACCAGTGTATAAAAAAAGTTCACATATCATAAGATATCATGTAAAACACTAGAAAGAGGATACGTTTTTCATTTAATTGTGAAATCTAACTCGTTAAGAATATATGATCAAGTTACATATCTATTTGCTACTTAATAAAAAAACAAAAACAAATGCAGATGGTCTAAATAGTTCAAAAAGAAAAGATACAGTGATAAAGCAAAATAAATTTATATTTATAAACTTATAAACTGTGGGTGGCATGACACAAAGACAGAAAGAGTAAGGGAAAAGACAAAGAAAAAGGACTCCATCTGAAAATTGATTGCTTCATTTCTTCAGTGCAACAAAAAGCAAAGTTTTCTATAACCATCAACAATCTGGTGAAATATTCGCAGCACGTTTGGTATTCAATCTTTGTTGAGTATATAAAATGCTCTTATAAAAGTAATAGGCTATGGTCCATTAGAAACACTGGCAAAGGGTTTAAAAAAGGTAAGTCAGCAAAAAATAATTAAGGCCAAAAAAAAGACATAGACAAACTGATCAATCTAAATATTAATAACAGAAGTGCAGGAAATGTGACAGAAATGGCTGTTCTCATGCTTTCTGTTGGAATGTAAATCTGTCCATATTGGAACTATGAATATAAGCCACTTAAATGTACAGACTTGCATCAGCTCTTTTGTTCCTAAGAATTTATTTATTCTAATCAGAGAAGTGTGCAAAGACATCTGTATAGGACTGCTTCTTGTGCTTGCATTGGTGATACCAAAATTTTAGAAATAATCTAAATTAGGTGGTAGATTATTCTATATAAGAATAGCAATTTTAAAAATAGAGAGAATATAATCCAATTTTAAAGTAAATTCAAATTTTTGTAGCATATTGGAAGATTTAAAGGTCTCACTCCATAGTTAACATGGTCTTTTGAATGCTGACATGCAGCAGATTCACATAGCTCTGAAGAAGTCCTCCTGTCAAGGCATGGGGCACCTCTAAGTCTTTCCAGCTCAATGGTTGCTTCAGAGGAAGAACCAATCCTTAAAGCTTCCTACCCTGCCATTTTTGCATGATGTTCCAAATCCAGTTTTTGGGTGATATGCGATCCTCCTTCTCAGGCCCAGATGTGTCTCCTTGTCCTTAACTTCCTATGGCTAAAAGAACAATTATCCATCCCAATGTTTATCCAGGATAAAATTATAGGTGAAACAAATTAAAGTGAAAATTCCCATTCAAAAAAGTAGAGCATGAAACACAGTAATCACCAGTCTACATTATAACAGGATGTCAAGGACATGACTGCTTTCTATTGCAGTGTGGAACAAGTTCCCTGGTTAGCTACCTTATTAATCCTTAATTCTGCTGTTGCTGAGACTCTCCCTCATGGCTTATCCTCCATGCTCCAGATCTGCTCTCTGAGATGATCTCCTTACTCACTGCTCTCCTTGGCCACAACAGAGATCGTGCAGTGACTTCTTGGTGTTGTCAGATCAAGCACCGGTGACTCCCTTGGGATAAACAGGCACAAACTGTTCTCAGCTAGGTTTGGGGAGCTATTAGTGATACTGTTCTCTCTAGACCATGGTAGAGTATCACTGTTTAATACCAGTCATTCCAGGCATTAATAACCAGAGCCAAATTATATAATCGGACTATGTCTGGACTTGCCTGCTCCCTTTATTCAGCAAACAGTGCTATTTGATGGAGCTTAAAAATTTGTTAGGGCCATGGATATACCAAGTTTTCTCCTAATACGCCTTCAGCTTATCAATCACCCTTTTCATTAACTTTAGCTTGCGGGAGAAAGTGGATTTTCTGACACAATAAGGCTCCATATTATGGGTCTCAGCAAATTTTGGTTATATGTTGCAAGAAGATAGTATCTCTTTTAGCAAACCCATTCTTTTTTTCCTTTGTCTGCTATCTGCAGACTAAGTTGTCTCCATTTTGAAAGGCTATAAAATATAACCACCCACTACAGCTTTCTGATTTCTTCCCCCCTATGGTTTCTCCTAACACTAAGACCTGGTTGGCAGATGGCCTGTTTCCCCAAATATGAAAGGTTACAGTTGGACTCAAAGTTTTACCATCATATAAGCAAATTCCCAGATGAAACAGTTGGGGTCATCATTATCCTCTCTACTACCTCTTTTACCAGCCAATTCAATAGCCCTCCAGATCCAGGTACAAAAACCAGTATTAGGATGCCTTCTGTTGTAAGCAAAAGAATGACCAACTAAAATGGCTTGGACAAGAGGTTTTTTTTTTTTAAAGATTTATTTATTTTATTACATATCCCCCCCCCCGTTGCAGCGACGTGCTGAGACTGGTCACTGTGCAGGTGCGGCTTTCCCGGCTTGTGGGCGGCTTCTGCTTCTATTCACGGCTGGCTCTCAGTTCGCAGGTGGCTGGCTGCGCTCCATTCACGGGTGACCTGCCCTGCCTGTGGCGGCTTTGCCCTGTCCGTGGCAGCTTTTTGCCCTGCCCATGGTGGCTCTGGCCCGCCCATGGCAGCTTGCCATTCTCAAGGCAGTCTGCCCGCTAGGAGAGGTCCCCAGGAACCGAACCTGGGGCCTCCATGTGGTATGCCGGCGCCCTATCCACTGGGCTATCCAGCCGGCCCCAAGAGGGGTTTTATTAACTCACGTAACAGGAAGTTTGGAAGTACATGAGATGACAGCTGGCTCATTGGTTCGACAATGTTAAGAATCCAGTCTTTCCATCCTTCCCCATCATCCTTAATTTGCTTTTCTTTCTCAGAATTGATATTTCATGGTAGCAAGATAGCTGTCACAGCTTCAGGCATGATATCCTCACCCACACATCCCAACACGGGAATAAAAGGGGTTATCAAGTGAGCTCAGCCTGTGCTCTTTTTATGAGAGTAGAAGTTTTTCTCACCAAGCTCCCCAGAAACATTGCTCTTGCTTCTCATTGGCCAGTACCAGATATCTATTGCCTGATGTATGACTAAAGAAGTTTCTTCTTTTCCGTGAGTTCTTTAATGTAATAGGAGAGTTCCCATATTCAGGACATCAAAAGGTTTTCTCCATTGTACGTGTTTTTTAATGTTTAGTGTTTCTCTCTGGAGGCTTTTCCATATAGATTACTTCTAAAGGTGTCTTTCCCACTAAGTTGGGGGTTTGGGGGGAGGGTTCCTCCACGTTACATACATATGGCTTCTCGCCTTTTGAATACTGCAATGACAAATGTTTTCTATGATGGCTTTATCACAATCATTATATTCATAGGTTTTTGCTCCCATATGAGTTATTTAAAGCTTAGTGAACTGTGATCTCTCTCAAAAACTCTGTGTGTTCTGAGATGTCTAGTGAACATTGCTTTCACTCTGAAAACAACCACACACATTACACTCATAGGTGTTCTTTCCTCTGTGAATGGGCTGATGTCCATTGAGTTGTATGTTCTGGGTGAAAACTATTCCACATACATTATACTGAAATGGTTTCACTCCTATATGGGTTCTTTGATGTTTATTAAGTGCTGGCTCCTTCATGTAGCCTTTGTCACATTCATTACACTTACATGTTTTCTCTCCTGTGTGAGTTCTCTGATGTGTAATAAGATTGGAGCTCTGAAAGAAATCTTTTTCATATTTATTACGTTTATATGGTTTTTCTCCTGAATGAGTCCTCTGATGTATAATGAGGTAAGATTTCTGAAAGAAATTTTTCTCACACTTATCACATTTATTTGGCTTCTCTCCTGAATGAGTTCTCTGGTGATTAATGAGACCTGATTTCTGAGAGAAAGTCTTTTCACATTCATTACATTTGTATGGTTTCTCTCCTGTGTGTGTTCTCTGGTGATGTATGAGATGTGATTTCTGGGAAAAAGCCTTAACACAGTAATTACACTTATGAGGTTTCTCTCCTGTGTGAGTTCTGTGATGACTAATGAGAGCTGATATATTGGAGAAAGCTTTCTTACAGTAATTACATTCATAAGACTTCTCTCCAGTATGACTTCTCTGAGGTATACGAAGAGAGAACTCCAGTGAGTAAGCTCTCCCACATAAAGGTTTCTCTCCTGTATAAGTTCTTTGATGTACCATGAGTGTTGACTTATGGCTAAAAGTTCTGTCACATCCATGACATGAATAAGGTTTCTCTCTTATAGAAGTTCTCTGAAGTCTGAGCTTTGGCTTCTTTCTAAAAATTCAGTCATAACCATTACATCCACAGGTATTTTTTTTTTCTATATGAGATCTCTGATGTCTACTGGGATGTGGCTTCTGAGTAATGGGTTTCAAGTTCTTTCCATATGAGTCACATTTATGAGGTCTTTGGATTGCAGAAAGATGATCTGTACTATGATTAGATGGTTTTCTAAAGTTTTTACATTCATAGCCCCTATCCTTAATTACTGTTTTCTGGTTGATCAATCTAACTTGCCTTAAACACGTTTTCTGGTTTTCCTGGTGCCTCTCAATATGGCAATTATTTTGCCAGACTCCTAGAAACAAACAAAATAAAGCATACATTATAAATCTTTTATGTACTGTAGATGCAAAACATAACATGTCACTTATTTCTCAGTAATGCTACTCTTCCATTCCCTTCACACATTGAGTTTTGAGCCTCTAAGGCCTGCTTTCTTCTTTTTGTTCTAAGCATGGAATGCCAGCTTTGGCTTTGAGAACTATGGACTTGCATCTGCTGATGGAAGAAATCTCATTTAGTAAGAGGTAGGAGTTAGTCCCTCCTCCTCTACAGCTAGAGAAAACTGGTCACTATTCTGCATCATAGAGCTAATTGATAAAACGTTGAAATAAAGATGGTCACAAAGTGTCAATATTATTCCCCTATTCACTGGGAAGATTTATGTAAAGTGTATAACCCTGATTTGTTTCAAATGATCCTTGGAATTTCTACTTGTACGAAGGAATCCATTGGACTCCCCAGAATTCACTTACTGATGTCAGTGGAATTTATTATTTAACTGCTAATAGTCTACAAATCTGATTGGCTTCATATAATGAAATGAAACTTCTTCAAAATGTCCTACATGACAATGACACTTTGGTTTTAGGCCTGGTCTCTTGTCTGAAAGAATTCTACTCATTCTCTAGTGGAAACAAGACCAGGAATTTGCTATAAATCACTTTATTCTTTGACAAATATGACCTTACAAACTAATGAAAGAAGGTGGCAATAGTCACAAAGAATAGCGATCTGGGTACAAAAGAAGGCATGTGTGTGTGTGTGTGTGTGTGTGTGTATTTTTTTTAAACCCCAACTGTTTATCCTTCATACTCTTGCTTCTGTGATGTAAATTGCTTTTCAAACACCATTTCCAGTCAACCCTCAGGTATTAACTGAAGATCAGTTTTCCCATACAATTTTTGTTATTTCTGAGGTCTGGGAAATAGCTGGTAATGCCTTCAGAGAATGTTGTAGAACTAGAGGACCTGAGTTGCAGGCCATCGTTTCTCCCCTTCTAAGCTATTTCCTTATTTTGCTTATGGAGCAATTCCAGTTTAAGTCCCTGGGTAATAAGCCCTACTCTGTGTCTCACTACATATTGCCTTTCAAGAGGTAGGAAAAAATATATAGTTTCTTCTCCTCTCCCCAATGAAGACTTCAGAATGTGAGATCCATTATATCAAATTATATAGCTCTACTGAACTTTTTCATTCTCTCTAGAGCAAACAGAACATCCACAGTATTGTGCTACTGTACTGGGTCATACATTGTGCTGGGAAGTGCATAAATCAGAAATTTTATTTTTAATTTCTGGAAAATATTCTTAAATTACTTTATAATTCATAATATTTTTTCTCTCCATTTTCTCTCTATTCTCTTTTAAGAGTGAATGGAGGGGGGCCAGCTGTAGCCCAGTTAGTAGGGCACTGGTTTACCACATGGGAGGTCCCGGGTTTGGTCCCTGGGGCCTCCTCGAACAGGCAGACTGCCTGGAGAAGGCAAGTCAACGTGGGCGGGGCATGCCGCCGTGGGCAAAGGCAAGTCCCCATGGGCAAAGGCAAGCCCCCGCGGGCAAAAAGGCGAGCCCCTGTGGGCAGGCAGGCTGCCCCGCCGGTGAGCTGACTCGGCAGGTCGCCCCAGCAAGGGGAGACAAGCAGACACAGAGGAACACAGAGAAAAATGAACACAGCAAGAACAAGCAGAAGGTGGGGGATGTATAATAAAAAAAACAAAACAAAACAAAAAAACTACCAAAAAAAAAAAAAAGAGTGAATGGAAATGTTCTAAAATTATATTTTGGTGGTGGTTGTACTACTATGCAATTATACTAATAATGATTGAATTATACACTTAAAATGTGTGAATTTTATAGTATGGAAATTATACCTCAATATAAATTTTTAAAAATGAGAAATATAAAATTGTTACATGGGAAGGAATATGATTATTTCATTTTAATGATAATTTGATAGTAAAGGGAAGAGAATAGATCAGTGGACTTTTCTGGAGTGAACTGGAGCAGAGTTCAAACAAAGGGGCTAGAACTGGTAAACTGTTAGTCAATACCTTATGACAATTTGCCAGAAATGGTGGGAAAGAAGGAGACTGAGGATGTTAGAAAAAGAAGGACTCAACAAGAATACCAGTACCTAGATAAGGGAGATGGAGGTCATATTAAGAGTTCAAAATTAGCTTCCAGGAATGGTGGGCTAGAAAACCAACGTCCCACTAAGGACAATCATACAAGATGAACCAAAAATCTTTTTAAGAAAATTCGCTTGGAAGGAATTCTCTTTTCAATATTGCTGACTTAATAATGTAGACTAACCCTTCTGGGAAGAACAACTAGAAAACTTGAAAAGTATAAATAACCATTGCTTGAAGGGATTGGAAGCAATGGTTCGATTGCTTCACTTCATCCATTCTTCCTTGGATGAAGAAGCCGTAAAGAATGAAAAAGAGTAAAAGAAAACCCTGATCATTGAGAGCATGACGTCTGAGGCAGCTTTTCTACTCACAAAGGAATCTGCTGATTCAGGAAGAGAGGCTGAGTGAAGAAGAGATTGTGAAAAATCTCACAGAGGTAAGGCAAAAAATTGGAGTTCCAGGCCTGCCAAAGAGGGGAAGGTCTAGAAAATCACCCACCTATGGTAGAAGAGAAGCTTAAAGGTCCAGAACCATAAAATAATAGATTGGTTCTACAGCAACTGAGACATAGCTTAAGAAATAGTTAACTGGAAGATGACTTGGAAGAAATAGCAAGAAAGAAGCATGGAGAGAAAAAAAGATGAAAAATACAAAAGAAAGAGTAAAAGAAATAGGGATTACACAAGAAATCTAGCATATGTATAATTGGAACTCCAGAAAGAGGGAAGAGAGAAGATGGAGGCAGGGTGGAGAGTAAGCAGGTGGGCAGAAGGAACATCTGAACAAATAATGGCCAAAAACTTTTCCAAAAATGACTAAGGACATTAAGCAACATGTTTATGACAAGGGGAAGGAAACTTCACCTTGGCATATTATAATAAAAGATTTGGAAAGTATCCCTGGGGAAGGAGTAAGAATTTGGAGAGACCCCCTAATGTGGTAAAGGCATTAAGATATCTGGAAGAGGAATACAGAAAAATATTTGGGCATGCAGGCCTCACATAAGCACAGGGTAGGAGCCATTTATCATGGGAGGAATTTAAAGTCTGTGATTCTCTAAAGGTAATGACAGCTATAACAAAACCTAAAACCCAGCTCAACTACTGACTAAGTTGACACAACCCCCCTGCCTCACCCCACTAATGGCCTGACAGAAAGGCATGCTCATTTACGGGTATAAATATTATTCACCCCAGTTTCTACTATCCTTCCATATATAATATTTTGAAATTCAATAAAAAAAATTACAAAACACACCAAAAATCAAGGGAAAAGACAAGAAAAAAAGATATTTTGATTGAAAACTGTAAGGGTAAAGACAAAAGGAAGTATACATGAATACTGTACTTTAGAAAGTAAATTTGTTTCTCATGGGTATATGGATTAACAATTCTGAAACTGCCAGCTCACATGATCGAGACATTGTTCCTTACAACCCAAAGGTTGTAAATGAGTGGAAAAGACAAAACTGGCTATATAAGTCATAAGGTTCAATGCACATTCTAACAAAGCTAGCAGTAAAACTACAGAGGGTCACAGGAGCCAGTAATTTTTATTAAATACTGGATGTTGTGGATTTTACCAGGCTTTGGGTTGCATTATCTTTCGTTAAAGATGGGTGAGTTTTTTCCTGGAAGGCAAATAAATTACCAGTGCATTGGAGAAAGAAAAAAGTCAGGCCAAAAATTAGTTGTTGAGGCATCCATCTCAAGAAATTAGAAGAGACCAGAAAAATAACACCAAAGAACATAGAATGAAGGAAATGTAAAAGAAGGAATTGATTAAACAGAAAATACACATACAACAGAGAGATCATTGAAGACAAAGATTGTTTCTTTTGAGAAGACTAAAGCCATCTTACCAAAATTGATACACGTATGCCTGTTTGAATATATTTTAATATCTATTAAAGAGCTTGAATCCATAATTTTAAAACTTCCCACCAGGAACTCTCCTAGCTTAGATAGCTTCCTGGGTGAATTCTACCCAACATTTAAGAAAGAAAGCATCTAGTCTCAACAAACTATTCCAGAGAACAAAAGAAAAAGAAGAGAGAATGTCACTCAACTTTTTTTCAGGCTAGCTTAACTTTGATAACAGAACCTCACAAGGGAATTAAGAGAAAGGAAAAGTACACACAGGCCAATCTCACTCATGAACACAGATGCAAAAAAATCCCAAGCAAACCAATTTCAGTCATGTATACAGTGTAACACAAAATATTTGATTTATTCCAAGAATGCTATGATAGTTTAACATTCCAAACCAATATAACTCATCATACTAACAGAATAAAAGAGAAAATGTGTATGATCATTGTATTAGTCAGCCAAAGGGGTGCCTTTGCAATACACCAATAATTGGTTGGTTTTTATAAAGGGTATTTATTTGGGGTAGAAGCTTACAGTTACCAGGCCATAAAGCATAAGTTTCTTCCCTCACCAAAGTCCATTGCCAGGTGTTGGAGAGAGACAGTTGCTGACATTTGCCAGGGTTCAGGCTTCTGGGTTCCTCTCTTCCCGGGGCTGCATTTCTCTCCAGGCTTAGCTTCTGTTTCCTCCACAAGGCCAGCTGCAGACTATCAGGTGAACGGCTCACTTCTCTTCTCCTGGGGCCTTCTCTCCAACATCAAAACTCCAACATCAAAACTGCTTCTCAGGGGCCAGCTGTAGCCCAATTGGTAGGGCACCAGTCTACCACAGAGGAGGCCCCGGGTTCGGTTCCCAAGGCCTCCTCAAGCAGCAGACCACCTTGAGAAGGCAAGCTGCCGTGGGCAGGGCAAAAAAGCTGCCGCAGGCAGGGCAAGCCCCCGCGAGCAGGGCAAACAGGCTGCCGCACAGCGGGGGGAGGCAAGCAGACACAGAAGAATGCAAAAAATGAACACAGCAAGAACAAGCAGAAAGGGGGGGATATGTAATAAATA